>JAJIZL010051218.1:0-11734 GCA_023969395.1 Amblyomma maculatum
TACTTCGTATATTTTGGCCGGCATTACGCTTCATGTGATAGTACACCCCTTTCATTTACTGTGTTGTGAAGTTTTGCAGCCCCGCCGGTGTGGTGCAGTGGTAAGACGCCCGACTACTGTGCCGGAGTTCCCGGGTTCGAACCCGACCGCGGCGGCTGCGTTTCGATGGAGGCGAAACGAAGAGGCGTCGTGTGCTGTGCGATGTCAGCGCACGTTAAAGATCCCCAGGTGGTCGAAATTACTCCGTAGCCCTCCACTACGGCTCCTCTTTCTCTCTTTCCACTTTCATTCCCACCCTCCTCCCTTCCCTTACGGCGCGGTTCGGGTGTCCACAGAGCAAGTGTGACAGTTACTGCGCCTTTCCCTTCCTGTGAACCAATTTAACTTTTTTAAGTTTTGCACCGCGGTTCTTGAGACCATTGCCGTCAGAATGATTTATCGATGTTCCGTATTTTTTACTTTATTGCTTTTGCCAACTGTGCTTCGCTGTTTTTAGTTTTTGTCACAGGTTCATTTAAGACACAGGCTTTTTTCCCAAGTGCGTCGCCCCCTGCAATAATGCCCCTGAGGTGCTGCAAGTACTTGTACAAATAAATAAATATGTGCCCCACAGAGCGCTATGCGCCAAAGTTTCAGATATGCTTGGAAGTGCATTCAATAAAAAAAATAACGCTGTTGTTTATACCACTTGATTTAGTCGAAGTGGATTCAAAAGAGTACGCTAAAATAGATCTCTTGCAACAGGTTGTGAACAACCACACACAATCCCCTGATCCGAAGCAGGAAATGTCGCATTAGATTTAATATGACGACCTTTCAGCGGTACTTCAGCAAATATTGGTACCCAAATGGTAATGTATGGTCCAAAAATTACGCAATACTTCGGGAATTCTCATGTTTCTTCCCAAAGGGGAGCTCATAAACAGACGTTTATATTTCAGTACACCACTTCATTTATCACCTCAACAACTTAGCTAATCGTAATGTAAACCGCGCAGCGGTGCATAACATAATGTACCGCGTATCGTCGTAAGGCTCAAAGGAATATCCCATAGTAGTGGATTTCCTTGGACCAGGACGAATTGTTTCTCGATGAAGTTTCTGTGGAACATAAGTAACGTTTCTCTGCGCAAGTATAAATTCTCCTTGGTGGATGTTATTGAGTAAGTACTGCAGTATTAAATAACAGTATTAAGTAACCACTGCGCCGGGGTGGCGCAGTGGTTACGGCGCTCGACCACTGTTCCCAAGAACGCGGGATCGAATCCCGGCCTCGGCGGCCGCTTTTCGATGGAGGCGAAAAGCAAGGCGCCCGTGTACTGTGCGATGTCAGTGCACGTTAAAGAGCCCCAGGCGGTCGAAATTTCCGGAGTCCTCCACTACGGCGTCTCTCATAGCCTAAGTTGCTTTGGGACGTTAAACCCCACAAACCAAACCAAATAACTACTTCACCTGGGGATTGCCGTAAATTCCTCTACCGAAACCGTTCCCACTACATCTTTCGCTGCCACCTGATCTGCTTGACCTCGTGGTTATCTCAGTTATTATAGACCCTATTCACTATCAGGTTTAGCAGGTGGCAGCTGTGGTAACCCTGTATTGTGGAGACGCCATAACTTTGGGCGGTCCGAAACTAAATGCACAGAAAAAAAGTTTCTGACGGGTTCGGCGCCGGTTTTCCGGTGTCCTCCCTCTGCGCAGCGTTCATTTGTCTGACACTTGAGGCGGTGTTTGCAACGCCGTCCAACCAGAGCTAGGATTTCACATACGCCGTGTCATGATTCGCCGTAGGCCCTATCTCTCTCTTTCTTTCCCTCTCTCTGATGTTGCGTTGTGCGTGCCATAGTTGCCAGTACAGCTGCAATGATGTCACGTGAATAAGCTCTATAACGACTGCGGTCACCACTTCGAACCTCGAACCAGGACGAACGTTCTTTTACTTGCAGATTTTATGAGGAATCCGTATGGCTTTCCTTTATAGCGGCGTACACGCATTACAGCACTCAGGTGACTGCTACTGATTTATGACTGCCTTGTTTTAATATATTATGATCACATATTGTGTTCTGTTGTGCGTAGGTGAGGCTTTGTCCGCATTATTTATTATTTAATTTCAAGGTTTTTGTGCTGGTTGCCTTTCTATTATGTTGTTCTGCCAATTTGGTTGGCAGAACCAACCAACCAACCATCGGAGAATAAGTCCATTATGTGACCCTTTTTCAAAGCATTTCATCCCAGAAGAGCCGAGCACCAGGCCGGAGGAAAGCTTGTCCCCATTCAAAAACCGGTGGGTAACCGGCGGCACCAGGGATCGAGCCCGGTACCTCCCGAATGCGAGGCGGATGCTCTACCACAAGGCCACCGCTTGGTTGGTTGGTTGGTTTGGTTGAGTTGGGTTGGGTTTGGTTGAGTTGGGTTGGTTGGGTTGGGTTGGGTTGGGTTGGGTTGGTTGGTTGGGTTGGTTGGTTGGTTGGTTGGGTTGGGTTTGTTGGGTTGGGTTGGGTTGGTTGGTTGGGTTGGTTGGGTTGGGTTGGGTTGGTTGAGTTGGATTGGTTGGGTTGGGTTGGGTTGGGTTGGTTGGGTTGGGTTGGGTTGGGTTGGGTTGGTTGGGGTGGGTTGGGTTGGTTGGTTGGGTTGGTTGGTTGGTTGGTTGGTTGGTTGGTTCACAGGAAGGGAAAGGCGCAGTATCTGTCACACTTGCTCTGTGGACACCTGAACCACGCCGTAAGGGAAGGGAGGAAGGTGGGAGTGAAAGTGGAAAAAGAGAAAGGGGAGCCGTAGTGGAGGGCTACGGAGTAATTTCGACCACCTGGGGATCTTTAACGTGCGCTACAATTAAATTATTGATCAGGCCTCTAGGTACGAATAAATAGAGAGATTAAGCATACCGTGATCCGCGATCCGCCACCGTGACACTCTACCGCTCGTGGGTGGGTCGTACAAGCTGATTGGTTCCGATGCGCCAGGTCAATGTGCCGACATCAAGTATGTGGCGCCATCTATCGGCATGAAAGTGATCTGGCCATGCGCAATGGAACACGCGGTGGCGGATCACGGTAGCGGATCGCGAATCACGCTGTGCTAAATCTCTCTATTGACACAAAAATGACAGCCTTGTGCAAGCGTTGGTTATAAGTAGAGATACCTCATTGCGAAGTCTACACGGAGCGTCGATTATTAGGTAATTCTCCACCGACAGCAACAGCAAAGGAGCTGTCCAGACTGGGCACAGAATTCGGGGAAAATCCTTGGCAGGCTTTCTCCTTCCGTAAACAATAAGCAAACGGAAGTACCTTCTGTACGCACACAGTGAACCTGGAGAGTTATGAGCAATCAGAAGAAAACGCTTCCAAGGAGTTCTCAGTTGGTGCGGCGGAAATCAGCGATCGTTCATAGTGGTTAGTATCTCGCTCGAGGACACTTTCTTTAACGCTATTTCTTCAGAACCGCTTGTTTGCACTGCAATAGTCATGTCCAGTTCTGTTTGGGCCTTCGATACGGCCGGTGGGCCGGTTCTGAATACGAACTTGATGTTTGCTTCTTTCTCCGTTGTTTTTTGTCGAAGGGTATATAAGTGCCCTACTGAAAAACGAAAAGTTCTACGGGGCAATGACCTCACACAATCTCATCAAATCACATAGACTCTCATACGGCGTACATGATTATCATAAAATATATTCCATAATTTATGTTAATGTACAAGAAACTATGAGATCTTACGCTATTATATGCGACTTGTGTGCGATTTCTTACGTGAAAGGAGTGAGACTGTGTGAAAAAATGTGAGGTTATTCACTCATACAGCTTTTTCTGTAGGGTGGTCCATTTTCATTCTTCCAAATTACTGTTCAATCATTCTTAGTAATGTTTAGGCTAGAAAGTACACATGCAAAAGAAAAACACTCATGCCCTCAATCACACACTCCTTACCTTCAAGTAAACAAGTCAGTCAAAGCAATCGTGCGAACTATTCGAGAAAAAGTTTTGCGCAAAAAATACGAAGTGGACATAATCTCCCGCTCTATATTGCTCTCAATCAGCCTATAGATCCGATGTTCTGTTGTACCTGAAACGTTTGCGACATACTTGTACTTCAATTTCCTTTGGAAGCGAACAAGACGAATAGGTTAGCGATTTCCACGCATTTCAAATCGAACGAAAGCTTGCGAAAAGTTCAAACACATTGAAGCCGAATGGCATACCATGCAAAACATCTAATCGCAGAGGAACAATCCTCAGTGAATTCTACGAATTTGTGCTCGCTTTTTTTCAGGACATCTAGGTAACAATTAAAAATATTGGGGTTCTCATAGAAAAGTCTTTGTCTCCAAAGTTCCTCCTTTTTCATTGGTGTAGCAGCCGTGATTAAGGGCAATATTTTTGTTTTCCGCTCTTGTAAATTTTTGTTGTTGTTGTATGCATACCGGCCCCTTGTGTAATACCCCCAATCTTGGGGTCCTTTAAGTTATCAAAGTGATGCGCTGTGATTGCTTATAGCTATTACGTTACACAAAAGGACTTCATGTCAACGAATGGTCTAAGTATGAGGTAACAATAAGTTAAACCCGTCTTTGAATATTTTCAGAGCAAAGGAGGTAATTAATACAATGTCATAACCTTGCAGCATCTACACTGCGAAGACACTCAGTATAACGTAAAGCTTTGTACAGAAGTCTAATTTTGCGCTATTGTAACAATAATTCACCATGCACTTCGCTTACAACAGAAACTTAAACGAATCGGCGGTTCACTTTTCGGAACCATTTTAAGAAAATTTCAGCCAAGGTTCTGGGGTGAGCAACGCTTAGGACCCAATCATTAGCTAGCGAATCGCAAGCAAGAGAAAACGCAGGAGGGTAATTATCCTAAGGACTTTACTAGGAAACCTCGTTCCTGAGGTTTCATTCATTACATCGAATAAAGGGCTTTGCTACAGCAATGAACGCAACAATGCGGCCTTTTAAACAGCACGCAACCATAAAATAAAGGGATATAAACTTTGGGGTGAGTTCATTTTTAACAGTAATGACTAGCGGAAGCAATGGTTCTCCCTCCCCACGCTCTAACCCATTGCGGCAGCTTGTAGCACTGCGCTGGAATGTGTGCATTTGCGAGCGAAACGTCGTGGGAAACAGAATAGGAAGCATTCAAAACTTTTAGAAGATGCATAATATTTTTAATAGTTTTCAGGTTGCGCTGCTTAATTTGTAGAGTGAAAATATGTGTTTTTCGCAAAATGTTTGATGCTTTCACAAATTTGATGCTTGCTGTAGACCCAATGCAGACATCAACAGTACATGTTAACAACGACAGAGGCAATTCAGTGTTACTTTAGCAGTTAGGTGGTAAGCTTAGCTGTGAAAACAGGTGCCATGTCATCTAGCAAGCAGTATAGGATCTGCAGCTTCTGTAGTAATTGGGATTATCATGCTTGTCTATGAACACATCCACGAAAACAACAGCGTTATCAGATGATTGATTGTCCGTGTTCAAAGTTTCGTTTTTGACAAAGCTGCTGTGCTCATTCAGCTGCTATTCACTGCAGTGACATGACGTACCTAGGAGTCATCTATATTGGAATATGTTTAAAATTTATCGAATGAAGTAAAGGAAAAATAAAGAAAGGATGCCTGCATAATTTTGAAACTCGCTTCTCGAAGGCCGTCTACAAGACCGCTTATCTTTCAAAATTCTCAGCGAAATTGACGTTGTAGAGTTTAGAAGCGCCTGAACTATGGCTCATTGTCTCTACTGCCGCGGCCGTTAGCTAAGCTGCTCCTATATGTGCCAAGAAAAAACAGCAAGTAAATGCTTCATTATGCATGCAGCGACTGAGAATCGCAGCGGCACTGCTGCGAACAGCCTTACGCTAACGTTTCTACACTTGGTGCATATAATTCAGCACCCTGCTGATATCGCTTTTCTGAGAGAGAGAAAGAGAAATAGAGAGAGAGAGAGTAATTCAAGCACAAGTAGATGTACCAAGTAGTCGTGGGTAAAGCGACCCTGGTCTGCTACTCCCTACATAGGATAATGAGAAGTAAATGCAGAATTATAATTAAAAAAAAAGGGCGATAATGTCATATGCAATTATTTGCTTGATATAATTCCGGTAATAGATGAGATCGCGCACAGGCTGGTTCGCACACGTCTCCCACAGAGTCGAAGGAAGGAAGAAAAAGCTTTATTTAGTCCTATATCATTTTGGCGGTTTTTGGGCGTCTTCAGATGTGTCTCGTAGTTGCTCAGAGGAGCCTTCTCCGTCGACCTCGTCCACTTCTACAAAATGGTCGGTTGCCCTCCGTACAGGGCTGCGCTGGCCACTGCCGCCCGTTGAGCTCGCTGTACCAGACCTTGCTGATCTTCGTAGCGGTCGCTGGGCAGCAGAGTCTCCCATTGCTCCGCACTCGAGTAGCATATGCAGCACATGTCTTGCACACTGAACATGCACAGCACGAAGAGGAGCCCCATATGCTTTCATATCCGGGTATAAACGCATATGCATGCACACCACACTATCTTGCTGGAAAGCTCTAAATTCACACACGCATTTCCCCGAGTGAATGTATGTGTACATATAGGCTGCTATTGCAAACAGTGTTGGCACGTACAGCACGGTACACACAACGCCGCAAATGGAATATAGAGTTTCATGTACAGTTTGAAAATAGCTTTAATGGCATACCATCCTTCGATGAGGTTCGCCTTCGCACCTAGGGTAGTTTTCAGTTGAATGGCCTGAGAGTAATTTATGGGACCACCTGAAATGAGTGTAGGGGAACGATCTCGGAATAAATATAATGTATTTTCTCTGGAATGTTGTAGTTTAAGCAGTTCGGCTAGCGTCAATTTCGAGGTAGCCTTCGGTTACGCGACGTCAAGCGGTAACAGGCAGAACAGACTCCATTGAGGTCGCATCACCTTAGATGGTAAGTAAATTTGGGAACCAGCATCAAGCCTAGAGGCGTGCTCCGGCTGAAGCCTGAAATCATTCTAGTGTAATTGCATAGCAGCTTGCACTGAATAAGCTAATGAGGCGGCAAAGTTACTTCTAGAGGATACTTGTACGGAAGCACGGTCATCATGAGTCCGCATCTTCAGCATCATCGCGTTTATTTCCAGCTATGCAGAAATGGCAGTATAAACACTGAAAGCTGGTGTTTTTGCCCTGCAGATAGGCTCAGCTATCAGATGTGCAGTTTTCCCGATTATATATTCGCATGTGCTTTCTTTTATGCATGCTTATATAATCGGCAGTGCGGGCCCTGAGTCGCAGAATATAATGCCGTGATTTGCTGTCTATTTACCAATTTAGCAGATGCCTTTCGTATGCCTGCCATTTAGATTTACGTGGATTTTGTTTTATGCGTGAGCCTGAAGCCTTATTTCCGTAAAACAAAATACTCGTGCAATTTGAATCATGAACTAAAGTTTCGAACAACAGTACGGAAACAGGTTTAGGGGTTACCGATGTGTTTTGTGAATTTTGCAAAATTTATAACAGTATATTTAAAGGCTACTTTTAACGTTTTCCTCTCCTTGTTCTTGAAGAGAAAGGAAGTTTAAACAAAAAGATTGTTCTTTGAGCCCTAGTAATTAAACAAATACCGGGGGCGGGTAGGAGAGGGGGAGTAGTCATTAAATGTGCTCCTTTCTCTAGAAAAAAACCGTATGAGTCACAATGACCTCATACAGATTTCTCATACCAAACTAATACAAATCTCATTAAATCTCATATATTTCTCATATGATGAATGAGTCTAGTATGAGATTATATGAGATTCGTATGAGATTAGTACAAGTTTAGTGTGATAATTTGTATGAGGTTATTGTGACACATAGGGTTTTTTCACTAGGCTGTCGTCTTCGTTTTCTACTTGTGTGTGTTTTTGTGCGTTCAATGGTCATTAAGTAAAATGTAGTCATTAACATCACTGAAAACAACTTATTTCTAGGGAAGACAGCGTGGTCCTTGTAGCATCTTCATCCCTTAAATGTCCTACTTGAGTCAACACTAACAAAACCTAATACGATCGCAGAGATAAATTAGAAGGGTTTTCAACCCTGCAGGTTCGTCTTTGTATGGCCCGTCGAATGCTCAATGAACACAAATTTAAATGAGTCGTTTCGCGAGCTCTACATTCTGTAAATACCGCTTATGGAAACTTTGGTGTGATTTCGTAGAACTACATTGTATTATAGGATAAAGAGCCCGTGTCACTGAAAATCTGATATCACACGACAACTCTGATTGGTTGACAGGCTCATGACGTCCCAGCAACATCACCTCGCGCGGAAATTCATGTATACTGTCATGCCCACGTTGAACGTAACGTCATGCGGGGAATCAAGCATTTCAAAACATGGCAAGTAACGTGGAATACAAATCGGCGCATGCATGAAGTTCATTTCGCCTCACTAACAGTTTCAGAAATTTTATATTTAACCCGGATTTGACCCCATGAGTTTCGAGCTGCGATTGCAGACATTTTACTTAATAGACCACATAAGACACGCTTGTACGGATTCGAAGCAAGCGCTATTTGGCGTATATGTCGTGTGGCCTTGGACGTATTTATAATCAATTTGCAATCTTGAGTCTGTATGCTAATGAAGAAGTGTATAATCGATATCGATATTTCGGCATACACTTAAGGACGAATCCAAGTGTCCCTCTGTTCTATTTAGCAGCTGCAGTATTGTAGAAGCAGGCTGACTCTCCAGAGAGCGCTTGCTTCATTAGACAACTACTTAGCTCAAATTGAAACTCGACCTAATTACTGCTTTGTTAATTACCACCCGTTTCACACGTTTGGAAACATCGCCATTTCGGTTAATTCCAGCTGCCCGGCAACAAGACAACCGATGGTCTATCACAATTTCGTGTTACCGCCAGACGAACATTTTAGACTGCCACCTACACCTCATTAATTAGCAAACTCCCGAATTTTCATCTCACCAAACGACGATAGAAACACCTACACTGTACATTCCTTGCCGAACTTCGTAATCTTTCTAACAGCTTGGCTGAATCCATTCACATTATTCCGGCACTTCTTTCTCGCAGATTTATTAAATCAACGGCCGACTGATGTCTGTCTAATTAGCGGTTGATTGTGAAAAGTGCCGCTTAATTAAGCGTCCCCCAGCCAACCATGCCGCAGCAGTCATTTCTCCCTCCCCTTCATTCACCTCGCTTTCTCCGTCGACCAGCGTATCACCAAGCAGCTGTGCTCTGCTGCCTGCTGTGGTCGGTGTCCGAGGCCCATGCTTCGATTCGAGCTCAATAATTGAAGTTTTGTGAACGGATTGTACATGTGTAAGCTAGCATGCATATACACAGGAGTGTGAAACACCACCTGCTATTATCTCCTTGTGATTCAAGCGAACGCTGTATAAACTTACAGGGCGGCCATTGTATTCAATGCTCATCTGATGAGTGTTTGAATCAAAGTTCCATTGCGACCACAGGCGTCCACAGAGCGCGAAGCAAAGACACCGTTCAATGCACTCTTACATTTAGATGTCCTCAATGGCCGTTTTCCTCTTTATGTAGATATCTGAGACCACCGTTCTATCGCACTGGCGACGAAAAATGAGCGCTGACATCAGGCGGATCTTTTTTTATTGCTCGTGACGTACACATGTGTAAGCATTAAACTAATAAAGAAGCAAGGTGTTCCAAAACTACCGCATTAAACTTCTCTCAATAACTTCCGACCAGACCGTAGAATTGCTGGAGGTACAAGCGGCCCTTATTATTTGCTGTTCCAAGAAGCCAGCTAAAGAAAGCCTACAAGGCACAAGGGTGAGTACCGCTGCGCTAGCCGCAGCGAAGTGGCTTTAGACGACTACGCGTACTCAAACCCATCTGCTCCGAAAGTTGCTACAGCAGTGTCTTTGAAGTCCCTTTCCTAGGGCAACGGTTCAAGCAACCTGTTCTTAAGCGCTGAAAGCATTTATTTGGTGTTCCATTCACATTGCATGCTTTTTTTATAAAGTTTCACTGTGCTGCACCTTGTTCAGCATTTTGGTACACTCGTTAAGTTCTTCAAATTAGTTGGAATACGAGAAATGTTTAGAAATTTGTTTCTTTGGTCGTTCGTGAGAATAGACCAGGGACCTGTTAGTTCAGGAAAAACAGGTTTCTAATCAAAATAAGACTGATGATAGGGCATTGGAGTTGACTGAAGCCCTAAACAAATAATAAAACGCGTGTGCGCACCCGCACTGCGGGAGCAATGGTTTAGAGCGAATGTGCACTTGCCGGCAGTGTTACGACTGCCAGCTTCCATTTGCGCCACAAGAGACGTGACACGCGGGTCGAGAGACGCGGGAAGCAATTCACAGGCTCATACTGCGGTTTTCTTCCGCTTCAAGTTGCCTTTGATTTTAAAACATTAACATGACCTGAAAACATTATATCTGAGCAGATTAAAATAGGAATGAACTGAGACACACAAGAGCCTTTGTGAGCGCTTCTGAGTTTTGAATTGGCGTCTCTACTGCAAGCGTATTTCAGAAGTTGTATAGTGCCTGGTGTCCGATGGGTCTAGCGGAAATTACGCGCCAAACACAAGAAACACTACACCACTACATGAGCTGATTGTCACAGATTCACATTTTTCATCAGCGTTGCCTACTTACTGCTAATTCTGCCGTCTTTCTTTTATATTTTCATTTCTGGGAGTTTTTGATCGGTCTAATGATTAAGATCTATTAGGACTGATGATGTAAAGGCGCAGGCTATTTGACATGCGCTAAATCTGAAGCGGCCTCGTTTCCACAAACCTCGAACCTACAAACTTACCTTTAACTTACAACCTATCTATAAACCTATAAAGCACCTCATAATACTAGCGCTCTTCCGGAAAGAAGATATCGTCCTCTGAAGCGCTTCATCTGTCTAGTGTTTTTTGTCTTGCCTTGAAAGCCTCACTATTTTGATGCTCTCGCAGGGTCTGCCATTAGACAACTTATATTTGTTTTGCGCATTCCGCGTGGTTGATGTGTATAGAGGCAAGCTAATACGTGATAGGGGAAAACACTAAGAGGAATTCTTTGAAGGGAGTACACGGCACAAGGAAACAATTGCGGCAATTGGTAAGTAACGCTGAAGAGAGAACTGTTAAGGACATGTAATGGATTACAATTAACAAAGCTTACGGTACGAAAGGTAAAAATTAAGTCAAAGAAAAAAAGATATTCAGATTGGATGTTAATTTAGGGGAGGTGATTCGTTGGTAAAGCCGACATATTAACCGTTCGCAAATTGTTTTGGATTCGAGGTAGGGACCATGTCAGGAAAAACTCCAGAATGCTACCGCGGGGAAACAAAAAGGCCTCCTCAATCTTAGGCTGTCGGCGAAAGTGCAAGCTGGCGGATCGCCGTGAAATTAATGAGCCGATCTTCCGGTAAGTGGAGCTGCTCTTAGAAGGTATACTCATGTGCTGTATGCGGTAATTAACTCCAGTGAAACAATTCACCATATTATACTCGAATGTAATGGTATCCTTCCGGAAGTATATGCAGGCGCAGTCACTCATCCTGAAGCTCTGGGGTTTAGAGATACCAGTAGCCGGGTGAATAAACCGGCGGTGGAAACTAGCAAAAACAACTGGAAGATTGGTGGCTTAAAAGAAGAAAAGTGACATAATGTTAGTAATGTAGAAACAAAAATTCAATAAATAGAATGATGTTATAGTTAATTAAGACATAGGGAGAAAAATGAGC
>JAJIZL010051218.1:18185-36857 GCA_023969395.1 Amblyomma maculatum
CACTTCTTGATAGGGTGGTCTCTTTTTCCATACATTGTGTTCCCTCTTTGAATAAACTTTCAGTTGTGAGTCAGCGCTTGACTTGTGTTTCTTTTCTCTGGTGCTTGTCTTTTTCGCTGTTTTTTCATTCAATATGTTCCACTAACTAGCCCGTTTGGCTATAGCGTTGAACATAATAAGCGATTAGTCCGGCTTCTTATTGTTCGATGGTCTCGGCAGCCTCTCTGGGCACGGCTGAGGTCTCTGTCTTTAGCTAGAGGCTGTCTGTGTATGCGTATTTAAATTAAACAAGAATGGCAGATGAAACTTAGTGAAGACGACAATGTTTACCGCACACGCGAAAGTGTGTTGCAGTTTTACACGAGGCGTGATCGGCTGCAGGAATGGCACTCATGTCTGGGCACGATGATGCAGACGTTGATGTTCATCTCGAGAGTTCAAGGTCACAATTCGCCTTTTTCACAATACTGCAATGCGCATGCGCGCCTCTCCTCTGGTTGAAAACAAACCACCGGTCTCCGCTGCGCATGCGTAGTTCTTGGCCTCCGCGATCGGCGCAGCTGGAGCTGATATCGGGGGTCATGCGCAGTTAATATTCGTGACAGACGTATGCGACAGATGGCGACAGCTGTAAAGAACACATACCACCATTTCGCAGGCGGCTGCGTCTCACAAAGAAGTTTTCAACCAGTATCAGACGAATTTTAAACCACTCCCAGAGGGCTCCACCTTTTGTGAAAAAATGCGGATTGAACAATTATTGACCTTGAGGTTTGAGCATGGGAGGAACAGAGCTGACTCTCTAAACCGCCCGTCAGCTGATGGCGGCACTGCAAATATGGCGCCGATATTGGGTTCAATCTGAGGAAACGCTCTTAAATCTCAGAATGTTTTGCGCCGCGACACCTTTGTAGAAACTAGTTTCTATATTCATTTGTGTAGAGGCACTAGTGGGGCATACTTCGTGGTGACACTAGATCTTAGAAGAACTAGAAGAGCGTTAAACCAGTTCGCAATATATTCCAGATGTCTAAAAGTGACATCATCATATAAAACTACCTGTGAGACACACAGAAGCCGCCTCGGTTTATTTTTTGTGTTACTTTCCGTTATGAGGTTTGCTTCCATCCTGTGGAAGCTGCTTGAGTCTTTGATCACTCCTCTTTACTTCAGGAAATTGAGCTAGGATCATAAGCACTTCAGCCACTGCTTGGGCTGTTTGAATAAGAGCTGGAAACTTCTCAGCAGGCGACACAGTGAAAACATTTTCTCCTAACCTAAAATAAAGCGTCTCGATCCAAATGTGGATGAGAACTGAAAATTGCAACCTTCTCTGTGAAATAGACCACTACATAGCTTTGCAAGTTGTGCAACGAAGCACGGGCTAGCACCCTAATACAGCTGGCACAATAGTTGATTGAAGATCAGAAGTTCGAAAAATGGACGCTTATGTTCGAAACTGCGCATTTTAGAAACTTGTGGAAGTGATGGACTAGTTTAGCTCGTACCGTCGCAGATTTGAAATACAAAAAATTAATTTCAAGTTGCGAGTCGTAGCGTACATCCAAATACTGCATATTGTGTGGTTGCTGTGACTTCAGCAATTTCCTGTCTTCAGAACGTACACTGTTCGATGCTTACTTGGACATGATTTTTCGAGTAGCACGGTTGTCAGCTTCATGGTTTTGTACTGCTTGCCATGTATAAAACTGCGCCGCTATCTATTGTTACTAAGGCCAAACAGTTTCTCACTCTGCAAACGATGTCTTGGGCAGAATTGAATGACTTACACTTAGACAAGTTTCAGAATCAGAATCAGAATCAGAATTTATTGGTTCAATGCAACGAATGAATACAAATATTGATAAGTACAGGAGGAGGTCCCAAAGCCAATGGCTGCACAGGGGACCTCCTGTTACAAGTATACAAAACAAAAATAATTAACTGCAAACAACAGCGGATGAAAACTGTAACTGTTATATAATATAAATGTGGAACACGCAGAAATACATGATAGCGTAATATAAACAGAATATAAATTGAGAACATGTTATGAAAAGCAGTGGAAAACAATTGTATGTGGCATAAGTATTTTTATCAATAAAATTTTTTTTTAAATTTTTTTAGCCCGATAGCAGAAAAGTACGAAAATTACGCTTGAAGGCATGAATATTAGATGATTGCTTAATTCTGAATGGTAATGAATTCCACAGAAATGAGCCAGAGAAATTAACTGTGGAATTGCCGTAATTAGTTCTGGGTTTTGGCAGTAAAATATTATTTTGGCATGAAAACCGAGTGAAGCTATGTCTCGGGAGCTGGGTACTATTAATTATTGAGATGGGAAGTGACCCATTCATGAATTTTTTAGATACGAGGATGCCAATAGAATAATGAAACATGGATGATACTTCAAGGATGTTATGAGCTTGCAGCAAGGGCGCAGCACTGCACAAATGGCTGTTAGAAGTAATGATGCGTATGGCTTGATTTTGTATGTGTTGTAGCGGAGCTATGTGTGTTCTGTATGTGTTTCCCCAAGACGAAATACAATAGTTCATATGGCTATGGATGAAAGCATAGTAGAGAGAAATGCACGTATGTAAACTGAAGTAGTTTCGCACCTTGATGAGCACCCTTATGCCGTATGCTAATTTTTTTAAAAGGGAGGATATATGTCTGTTAAATTTTAAGTGACAATCAAGATCTATGCCAAGGAACATCGCATGATCAGTGGCAAAGAGTATGTGAGAGTTAAGGGAAATATGTAAAGATGCAGGAATAGCCTTGAGAAGAGACGAAAAGATGACAAAGCTAGATTTGGATGCATTAATTGTAAGCATGTTATTTCGACACCAGGTTGCTATGTTTGCTGCATCGGTATTCAATTTGCGTGTTAAAGAATCTATGCACGAGTCAGATGCTAGTACGGTAGTATCATCAGCGTATAATATACATTCAGAAGATTTACGGCACGAGGGAAGATCATTAATAAATAAAACAAAAAGAAGTGGTCCAAGGATGGAACCCTGAGGAACGCCAACATTAGTAGTCTTAGGTGTAGAGTAAGTATCAGATATGCAAACTGCTTGGATTCGGTTTAGTAGGTAGCTACGGATAAATGAAAGTGCAGGACCAGATACTCCAAGGGCATTTAATTTATCTAAAAGTATGTTGTGATTAATTGAGTCAAATGCCTTTGAAAGATCAATGAATAATGCGCCAGCTAATTGACCACGATCAATAATATATTTAATCATATCAGTTAAAGAAATTAAGGCTAATTCAGTTGAAAAACCAGACCTGAAGCCGAACTGATTAGAAGATATGATGTTAAATTTTATGAGGTATTTTGTCAGACGGACGACAAACAGCTTTTCAATTACTTTGCTAAAAAAGGAAAGAATAGCAATGGGACGATAGGTACTTGTTAGGCGCCTGTCACCTTTTTTGAAGACGGGTATTAGTTTGGCTTTTTTTAGTGTGCTAGGGAAGATACCGGTCTTGAAGATTAAGTTGACGATGTAAGAGAACACATTGCAAATCAGAGAAGATATTAGCTTGATATGGAAAGAATGGAAGTTGTCAAGGCCTGGGCTTGCATCTTTCTGATTCATAATGACAGTGCGCACCTCATCAGGAGAAACCGGGAAAAGGAAGAAACTATGAGGTAGACGGGGGTACATGTGAATGGGGTGAGTAACGTGAGGTTGATCGATGACAAATGAATCAATGAAAGCATTCGCAATGTCGCTAGTATCACGATAAACATGTGTGTCTGTCTGGATTTCCTTTATAGGAGCCGTAGTAGGAGTTCTATTTAATAATGAATTGATCACTTTCCATTGTTTTTTAGAATCACTACCAGCTTGGTTTATTTCAGATTCATAATATTTTTTCTTCGCAGTTTTGAGTAGCCTGCCAAGTATATTGCTATAAGTTTTATATCGTGTCCGTAAATTAATATTAAATGGCTGCTTCTTAGTCTTTTTATACAGATTATCCTTTTTCCGTAGACATTTCAAGAGACCGGTAGTTAACCATGGGTTGTAAGGGTTGTGATACCTTTTTCTGCAATATGTCACTGTTGTAGATGATGTATCAAGAGCTTTAGCAAGTACAGCAGTGAATGCTTCGTAAGCAATTTCAGGGTCATCAATCAAAGTAATTGGTAGCCAATCTATGTTAGCAATTGTTTCATAAAACAGTGAGGAATTCAAGCGTTTCTTAGTAATCTGCACATGATTATCAACGGGGATAGATTTTACTCGTACAAAAATAGGGTGGTGATCTGTTAATTCAACTTTGACTACGCCAGCATCGGGGGAAGTAATTAAGTTAGAAAGCGCATGATCAATAAGTGAACTGTTTCCGTTATTAGGGCATCTTGTAGGTACTTTTAATAGGCATTCGAAGCCATGGCCATTAATGCAGTTGTTGTATTCATGATATGAAGGCGTTGAAGCATCTAGAAGGTTGATGTTAATGTCACCCATGATAATGACATTTTTTTGTTCCAGTGAAAGCTTATTTAAAATTTCTTCAAAAGCCAAGCAGAATTCACTAACGGATGATGAAGGAGATCG
Organism: Amblyomma maculatum; assembly: GCA_023969395.1. Classification (NCBI taxonomy): domain Eukaryota; kingdom Metazoa; phylum Arthropoda; class Arachnida; order Ixodida; family Ixodidae; genus Amblyomma; species Amblyomma maculatum. The sequence goes on from JAJIZL010051218.1 coordinate 22,772, forward strand.
ATATAAGCAACCGATGATAATGTTTCTTGAATCTTGTGACACAAACGACTTATCAAGCTCAATCCATACAGACTCACAATTAGTCGTGTTGATTGACAAGTCCGAGCGTCTGAGGTAATGGAACTTAGATGATATAAATATAGCAGCGCCACCATGGTTACTATCCCCTCGATGACAGTATTCGGCAGAGTAAGACGGAAAAGAGTGTAAGTATTGGTCGTGGGAGCTTAGCCATGTTTCACTGATACAGATAAGCGAAAAATTGTGATGAATCGATGATAGGAAATTAGAAATGTCATCGGAATGTTTGCGAAGGCTACGCGCATTGAAATGAATAAATGAACGGCACGGGACAGAAAGAAAGGCTTCAAGCTGAGAAGGTGAAAAGTAAGTCGTCGTTGCAAAAAAAAAACAACAACCAAAAAACAAAGAAATACGATTACTTATTATGAATGGGCAAGCTTATGAAAGGATGGAAAGATCAGATTCGCTACAGATACGGAACACGTCACTGTCGTCGGTTTGGCGCGCTTTGATACGGCAATTGTCGGTCCACAGAAACTTCCACTTTTTTTCTTTCTTAAGCTTTAGGGCTTTTGCAAACAGTTTTTTGTTATCTGGCGAAAGATGATCATTAACAAAGACTGGGTTCTTGACTTCACCTTGAAAGCCAAGACTGCTAGTGTTCAGTCTGGCCTTTCGTGCCTTTCTCACAAACTCGCTTTTGTGTGACCGAAAGTAGAAACGGGCTACGATGTTTTGTTCGTTCGTTTTTGTTGGTATGCATTTTCTAGTGTATGACGACAAAACGAAGGCAGCACGAGAGAGGAGGCAGCACATTCCCACTTCTGTGCGCACGCATTGCCACTCTTGTGGTTTTCATTGTCCCACCTTTCGTAAGAAAAAAATAAAACTGACGAAATAATGTCCCAATATAATTTTGAAGAGCGTTTTGTCCGGACACATGCAAAGCTAGCGTCATTACCCGATTATAAAATTCTTATGCACGAGCTGAAACTAACAATAATATGCAGTAGAACCTCCAACCTTTCGGTTCTCATAAACACTATGATATGAGAAAAACTACAATAGATATCGGACGTGAAAGCTCTGAAAACACAAGATAAAAGGCTTCAGCAACTTCCATCTTGAGCTGGTGATTAGCGTTACCCGGAAGTACGCCGGCTAAAAATGGGAGAGGCTGAACTCCTATGAAAATGTCTGCAGATCCGTCGTTATTTCCCAGCGAATACCCAGAACCGGCAAAACGATATCCGAGGGCAGAAGACTATGTAAAAGCAGCATAAGCCACCCTGTTTTATATAAGGTAACGGTTGCATAAACTTTGCGGGTATTGAAAACGCGCATCTAGGTGTATATTATATATCTTACAGAAAAATTCCGCACGTGCCTTCATGTCTGTTGCTCCCTGAATATGCAGTGGAACGGAAGTGAGCAACATAGGAAGAAAGAGCGGAAGCACGGAAAACAAAGCAAAGACAACTTCTTTTAAAGGCCAATTTTAACGGCTGACTCAAGGTACTACGTGTGGCAATGCAGGAATAGTAACATGAATACTGGAAAGACAGCCGCAACATGAGGGAAAGAAAAATGCTAGGGTCATACTCGCTTATATATCGCAGCAGTGAACATCTGTGTTTTTTTTTCCCTCTCATCTTTACTCTGTCTCTTTGCTTTGGGGTTACTTCTGCTGCACACACACTGAAAGCGAGCAGAAAGCATTGAACTATACCTGGAATATCAAATTATATCTTTTTTCTACACTCTTCGCAACCTTCTACTTTTGCGTCTTGCTTGGTATTTCATATGTGATGTTATAGTTTTGTCTCTTTATTTTGGGCATAAATGTTTTAAGAAAAGCAGTGGTTGTTTCTGCGGCGAGTGTTGTTGTTCAGAGTGTTGAGGTTAAATTAGCGGGAGCATTCTATGCGCTGGATTTATTAACCTTTGTTGAACCTCTTGCCTGCGTGTCTAGAAATTTTATTTGGCGCCTCTTGGGTATGCTAAGAAGATGGTTGTTGTTTTTTTTTTTCGCATACAAGAAAATACTTTTCAGAAGAGGAATTGTCATTTTCATGTTTAGAGCAGTGATCTATGCAACAGAAAATGAGCCTACTTGCTCCGAGAGTGACCCTTTCTTCTCGTGGTTTACTCAAACGGCTTTGGTTTGAGAATATGCATTGCAGAGCCTAGTTTATATCAGAAGACAAATGTTCGTAACAGTATTTTATCCTACATTAGGATGCACGAAATCGTATTTCTATTTACCTGGGATTCAAATCATTCTGGAATACTGTGATATTTAAATGATTAAGAATCGTTAGGAAACGAAGCCTCAAGTTGAATTTACAAATGGGTACCAGGAGACCTTCATGTGTGCGTGATTAATCTTTCCTTTCTATTTCAGACTTCGAAATAATTACATGTAATCCCAACACAACAGCGTACGAGCTCTGTTAGGTGTCTAAAAGATCTACCAAACAAACTGTGGTGCTGAATACCTAAAAAAAAAAGCTATCACAAAATTAAACCACTGCCCAAGCCAAGATATCATTTTCTTCAAACTCTAAATCCACAAACTTCGAAAGCTGGAAAAGTAAATTATCATGCCAAAGCTTCTAAAGTGACAGAAGAATTTCTAGTGACGATTTATGACATACACATTTTCAGCAAAATATGGAAAGCGGTGTATGCAAGCAAAACACATAGCAGCAATATATAATGACTGCGACGTGGAGCAAGGTTTCTTTCTAATTTTAAAAGTTATTATTAGGCACGAGCATTCATTGGTTGCGAGAGCTGTTTGTTAGCGGTTGTATTGTTTGCGTGCCTAAAATTGGTGTGCATATTTTGTTTCCTGGACCTTCCGCGGACGAAAAATTGCAATTCATTTCTCTTTACTTCTCTTCTATAGTAGTCTTTATTTGCTCGTATCAATATCATACTGCTTTGCTAGCTTTTCAGCCACCCACTACACACATACTGGCATCTAGTCCTTAGCTGCTGGTAGAGAAACATACAGGAAAATAGTATTGTGATTAGCGGAGTAAAAAGCAAACTCGAATAATGTTCAAGATCCCGCTAATTTCTATAATGGAAACCATTCTGCTTTTGAGAAGACAACTGCCTATGTAGGTGTGACGTGAAGTAAAATTCCCTTTCCTAATTTCCTTTTGAATGCGAAAAAAAAAACGACGCTGAAACATGATGCAGATGGTAAGGTATATATTTCCTAAGTGTTCTTAACGCGCGCTTTACCGAAACATTTCCATATCCCATCTATCACCCTTCCACACTTCTTGTTGCAGCGTCTAGAGTTGTCACCTCGGTAGGCTGAAGTTTTTAAAATGCTGCACATGGAGAATTAGAAGTAAAAGATAAAAATAGTCGAAGTACTTTTAGTGGATATCACTTATATGCTTACCCCATATATCCCTTACAAAAATGATCTATAGACTTTCTATAGACATATTGTAGACTCTATAGCAATCCTTTAGACTTTAGGTCAAAAGGGTCGAATACCACTAAGTGGGAAATCACTCATATACATACCGGCTCAAGATCCGGTTGTTTGCTATAACAGAAACCATTTCGCATTTGAAAAAAATAGTTCATGTATTGGCGACGTGAGCTAAACTCCCTTCTCCTAATTTCCTTTGACTGCAAAAAGACGAAACTGAAACATGAGGCAGATGATGAGGGATGTGTATCATAGGTATTCCGAATCCAGATGCCTAGTGGCGAAGGAGGCCGTCATAACCGCGGCCATCGCCTTTGCTAATGCAACAATCATAGTAAGCGACTCCAAACTGACGATCAGTAACTTTGCTAGAGGTAGAGTCTCTAATCCCACCCCACAAATACTTAATGAAATAAGAGAATCTCTTCTTTTGAGAGAGATCAAATTAATATTGATCCCCGCTGATGCAGGGAATCCGTGAAATGAGGCTGTCCACCAATACGCTCGAGAATTAGCCAGTCGAGTGGTGGAAAAAAATCAGGAACCGGATTCCTTCGGAGAGCCAGTTATATCATACCACGAACGCACCGCACATTACAAAACAGAACACTCCCACCACCCCATAAAACACTGACCAGAAAACATGTCTTATGAAGTCAGCTACAGACGGGGACCCTCCCTAACCCAAACTACATATCAAAATTCATAAATAAGGGTATGAATCCCTTCTGCCAATTTTGGAAAGACAAAGACATCTTCGAGCATATGATCTGGGCGTGCAAAGCCCATAAGCCTCCCTCAGAACTCTTGCCTGATCCCTCTAAAAAAGTTTGGAACAAGCTAAGGTCAGCGATGACCCTGGCATTCAGTTCAAGGCCGTCGAATGGACCGGCGTCGCCAAAGGTCTCTACGGCCCGCGGCACTCTAGTTGACTTCTCCTATTCCTCCCAATAAAGTTTTATTAGGTTCAGCCTGTTAACGTGCGCTTTACTGAAACATTTCCATATCATGTTGATCGAGCTTCCACACTTGCTTTTGTTACTGCGTCCTGTGCAGTTACCTTGGCGGCCTGAAATTTTCTAAATGCTGCGCATGGAGAATTAGAAGTAAAAGATCAAAAGAGTCGAAGCACACGTACTGGGAAATCACTCATATGCTTACCACTATCGACCAAACATCTTGCCCGATATAGTTCGTGACGTCGTTGTGATAGGCTAAGCCTTTTCGTGAGGCCACAACCACGTGGTCTAGTATACGGGTATTTGTATAGCGGCTGCAGCGTACGAGTCTCCACGACGGGCGTACGTTCGCCAGCCAGCAGAGAGAATGATGAAGCCTACGTTCGACCAATGACTTCCCATGACCTCTTATAGGGTTTTTACCCCAAAAAGAAACAGCGCAATGCATTTAAACCGGCCTTGTTCGCACCGAGAACTCTGATTCAGTAGGCGAGCTTCTTATCCTCTGAGCCACCACGGCGGGTGCTTTCGCACATTATGAACATGTTTAGGTAGCCTTAAAATTCCGCGTGTGACGTGGCGGCTCCCACATGGCGTCACAATTAAAGTTAAACCCTTGGACTCCGCGATCAAACATGCTGTTATGGCGGAGCTGATCGCGGAGGCGATTTTTAAACCTCCGTCATTTGATGTGGCGACTCCCGGATGAGGCCGCATGCTCAGCTGAAACTGCAGCCCACTGGGTTCATAGCCACAGAACGTTTGCACCAGGTATCACGTAAAAAACAGCAAACATGCCGAATTGAAACAAGTAAGGCGAAGAAAACCCCTGCTTTTGCACTTCAATCGGTTTAGCAAAGAAACCACCTGCCAATTGTTTTTCTCCAGCTATAGTCAAGACTATATATACTTCAAAACTAAGCATGCATGGGTGTCCCTGCCGTCACGAGAAGAGAACAAGCGTTAAAAAGAATCCACAGGCTTCCCTCATATGACATAATAGACTGTCGTGTAAACCGTGCCGCCTGGACAATCACAATCGCCATTCTTTGATTCGTTCCTTAAACTTGTCGCCTTTTTTTGTGGTTTATTATTTATTTTCAGTAAGCCAATGAGAGTGCAATGTCATATTTTCTTTCCTAATCTCTCTAGACGCGTCGACACTTTACCCTGAACTTAGTAAAAGCCTGAATTCAGGGTGACGGCATTATGCCGTGCCAATGTATAAGCTTAAAAAAAAAAAACTGTTATCTTATTATTAGCACTTCACCGCGACTACAGCCTTTAAAAAGTGTTTATCAATTCGTATGTTACAGTATACCTCAGTTTCTTTGAATCAGGGGCTGCAAAGTCAATATTCACAGCTTCAAGGCAGAAGCTAATGATCTGATAAAACAGCGTGTTTTCTTCATGAGCAGAGAACTGCTTCAAAAGGAACCACATTCAAGCGCAATCCATTCTTTTTCTTTCTGTTTTCTAAGACAATCAAGAAACCTCTTGCATGTTGAGCCGTGAATTTACCGGCAGCCTCCTATGCTCTACCTGCTATTAAGGCATCTTCTAGATATCTACCCTACACACCGTCCGTGTAATACGGAAAATAATGACACATGGCTATAAATGGCGATGCTTAACTCAGCCTTAGCGCTGCACACTCAGGACATGCTGCATGTCATTTATCTTATTTCATTTATTTCAATACTCTCGTCACCTGTGGCAGCAAGAAATAGACATTTAACATCATGACCGTTTGGGCTAGTTGGTGCGAATCAAAGGTATGGCACCAGCAAAAGACACAGAAACACAAGAAGTACACTGGACAGTGCGTTCCGTGTACTTCTTTTTTTTGTGTGTGTGTGTTTCTGTGTGTTTCGCTGGTTGAGTATAGAAAAGACAGACCTTTTAATTTCAACATTTAAATTTTTATCTCATTCGGGGAACGTCATATAGACGGTGTTGCTTGCCGGAAGACAAAGGAGAAAAAAAGTATGGTGAGGGCAAATACATGATTTCGGTCCCTACACGTGCAAGTATTCTCATCTCCTTAATTTTTCTGATTTATTCGAAGCAATCTTTTCCAATCATCGGCGATACCCTAGCCTCAACAGTGCAACTATTATACACTTTATATAGTTCAGAGAATGCCGAAAAGAGCTCATGTTTGCGATAGACAACCTGAGGTGCCTAACCTTGTTTGAAGTCGTTGCTTACGAAGACCTAATTGTGAGGAGCCCTCAGTTTTTGCTTTGTATTCACTTATAGGAGAGTGATTACTCATTCGCGTCATCCTCAAACGCAGGCGTACAGTTACAAAAAAGCTATATGAGTATCACAGAAATATCGCGGGTAACGAAAAATTGGGTTCTGAAGCGTGGCTTGAACCCGGGACCACCGCCTGTCCGGAGGCAGTTGCTCTATTAAATAAGCTAATCAGGAAGTATTGTGTAGCAGGTGGTGTTGTAAGAGCGAATTGGTCAAGCACTAGAAATCCTCCTCCTCCTTATCAGCTAAGTCAATGCGTTACAAAGGCATCTCCCATATCCCTGTAATTAAATCGGTCTTATTCCAGCTGTATCCACGTGCTTCAATATTTACTGGAATAAACATAGAGTCTCGCACAAAAACGAACATTCTAAAGCTCGTCCAGAAACACGCTTGGCGATGGTTCCTTCTCAACGACGCAGAAGAGCCAAACACAGAGAACTTTATCTAGCACCATGAACAACGCACATTATCTTTCTCTTTTCTGATTTCCGCTCTGCTTTGCATAGACTCTCTGCACGTAAACATGGAAGCTGTCGCGGCTAATTGAAAATGCGGAAGGCTCTCTTCGTTGCTTGTGGAACGACTGTAATACTTGCCAGGGACATTTAGTTATGACTATCTGAAGGCATACGTTATTTTTGTTATAGAAATTACATTTCTGGATATGCAAGAAGATTACAGCATCCCTCAAACGCTATTTGTGAATAATAAAAAAGCTCATGAATGCATAGATGTGTTAAAACACTCTCTAATATTGATGACAACCTCCCCTCCACCTTGTCAATATGCTATTGCATTTCTTGAGTCTTTTCGCCATGTCAGCTTTGCTTCATTGCTTTTTAAATTGTGTGAAGTGCTTGTTCTGGTGGCGATTTTTACTGACGTATTATTTCCTACTCTTGCTATGAGAGCAGGATAAAAAGATAAAACTAGAAGAAAGTCACTGAACAAATGGAATCTTTGCCACCAGCGCCACCAAAACTTCACAGAGTTTAAAAAGCAATGAAGCAAAGCTGACATGGCGAAAGGACTCAAGAAATGCAATAGGGAGGTTGTCATCAATATTAGAGAGTATTATAAATCCACTATCTATTCATGAGCCTTTTTTCTTGAGTTTTTCGAAATGTAAGTTTTGCTTCATTGCTTTTTAAACTGTGTGAAGTACTTGTTCTGGTGGCGCTGGTGACAAAGATTCCATTTGTTCTGTGGTCTTCTTCTAGCTTTGTCTTTTTATCCTGCTCTAATAGCAAGAGTAGGAAATAATACGTCAGTAAATCCTGAAAGAAAATCACTCGCAGGTCTGGCAGCGATGAAATATGAAATGCTAATACTGTTGTTCGGTGTTGTTGAAAAACAGGTGCCTCAAATGAAGATCGCAGTTCTCTTATCAGATGCAGTGCAGAACTGCGTTCCGTAACTCCATAATCTCTCTCGCTGCTGTTTCTTTAACTAGCATTGAAGGGCAATGCCCGGATATTTAGACGCTAGGGCATGCTCAGCTTTCTGAGAGCTTATAACGAGGCACAAATCGTTTCTTCGACAGCCACTGGTGGCCAAGCAGGTTCTGAACTAGAAACATCCGTTGCAAGAATGTGCTGCCATTTAAATCGCAGGATGCATTCCTTGCATCAGAAGTGACGTAACCTGAGATCGAGCAGAAATTGGAACCAAGAAACACTGCGTTGATTTTGTGAATGTTTTTTTCCTCTGTTACAGGTGGATTTACTTCGTCACGAAGCACGGACATGCCTCTTCTCTGCATCCGACATTTCACGCCTTGTTAAACACCCGTAGAAATCAGCCAGCTGTGACGGATGCTTTTTCCCCCTACTCCAGTCATCGGGTGATCAGTGCACGTGTGGCGATGCTTGGCGGCTTCATCGAGTGCTGCGTACTTTCGTGCGTGCTTCGCCGTATTGTTTCCATGACGCTAGCTGCAATTGGGACTGCCCTTGGTGGTGAAGCATAGAGTTCGTGTAAGCGTGAATCGAACTTCTGGGCAACGCTGAAAGGATTACCCCAAGTCTGCGCAAAGCCCCGAATCCGTTGAATTTTCTCTCGCACTGAAGGTGAGTCACCTGTCTTCCTCCCATCAAAATAGTCATCGAGCAAACAGACATGAACTTTATACGCATAAGCCGGTAGCCTGTAAACCGTGTTTATATACCACCGCATGGCAGCAGCCAACGTGCCTTATGCTTTGAGGAGGAGAGTCACCTCTACTATAATGTAAACATAATACAGAATTGCCCGATTATTATATTGGTCATGGTAATGGTTTTTCTGGGCTTATCATTGGACCTGCAATGATATTTTTCTGTTCGTCTGCGCCAGTAAATAAACGTGGAAAATAGAAGGCGTCAATATTCTTGATACGTTAGGTCGAAGAATTCGAGAAACATATGGTAACTGGCGCCGAATGTATGCTTCTTCCCCATGTGCATCTAAGATGTTAGGCATGATGACACTGAGCTCGAAATGACCCAAGTATTTACATATGCACTGCGAAACAGCCCTCGCCTGAGCAACAGCTGTTTCCGGTTTATACGGAAGACCGCTAAAAATTGGCTAACTTTTATGCTTCGGGCCACTAAAACGCCAGATTTTATACGTGGGTCAAATAAAAGGTTTATCAAATGGTGGCACGGCAGTCATCAAGTGTGAGCTATTTTAATAACCTGTTCTTTCGCTCTACGAGTGCGTTACTTTCTCGGAGTTGTATTTAGTCGCTTGCTTCCGGCCTTGCGTGATAGGTACTCGTGTTGCTTCTAGCTAATAACCTCTGCAAAATTATGTACTTGCATGTTTTGACACCCGACAGCTCAGATGGCAATGTTGGTTCTTAATTTAATTTGTCTTGTAAAGATATGAGCTCATAGAGCTCTTGCAGACACTGAGACGGATAGACACTGATGGCTAGCGGATATGCAGAGATTACCCTTTTTTTTGTGGAAAAAAGAGGGTTCTAGAGGAAGCTGACGTGCTGGAACACACAGTGAAGGTAAATAGTTGCAGGAGACGAAAGAGTTGCTTCCTTCAGGGTATCAATTACCCCGTTGCTGCAGTAATTGATGGCTTGTAGAATGAGGCCGGAAGGACGTAAACATAATCCAATTACAGTGGAGAAAACGACTTCCGGGGTGTTACTGGGAACAGGAAGACGGAAGGACGGAAGAGACGAACGGAGGAGTTGTGGGACATATTAGTGCAAACATCTAGAGCCATTTCGTCCGGCAAGAAATTAAATGTATTTTTTTTTTAACATTTCCTTCAACCCCCTATGGCAACCTTGGTTGTTGTAATATACATAATAATCCTTGTTGCGCCCTTGAGCAGCAAACATTGGTAGCACAATCGGGCTCAATATATAATCTATTCACTGTTGTAACCATGTTGTATTTTTCTGCTACTCATTTGTCACATTCGGAGAAAACAATTTCATGGTGTATGAAAGGCATGGGCAGATATTCTGATCTTCCAGCGCGATTCCTAAGTGGCTGTAGCAAGGTTCTGCTCTGTGCCAATGTCATGGAGTCGAACGTTGACAGCGGCAGGTGCACTGCGATAAAGGTGAAATGCAAAACCTCTCTCATGCCGTGCACAGTGCAACGTGCAACGCCAGCACCCACTGAAAGCAGAGTCTCCCTTTGAAGTGCTCCGAATCGTAGCGCTGATTAAGAGCGTTAAATTTAACGCACCGTAGGACAGCCGCCATGCAAAGAAAAGGTCATGTCTTTAAAAGAAATGAAATAAACATAGCCGCAACAGCGTTGAGACTGCGTATCGATCTCTCGGTGGCGTGAACAGATCCGCTTCGCTGACCACTGCACAAGAGGACTTGGCTTGTGCGAGATACGGTCGCCGGGCGTTTTTACTGCTATGCTCCCTCGCTGTGTACTTTGAAGAGCCTCATCTCCACCAGTTTCCTTGCGTAAGCAGTGAATCTAGAACACGCCGGTATCATATTGCATTGCCTTTTCAATCGGGATGAAGTTGTCCCAAAAGTTTATGGGGCGCGATCATTAATACGCCCAGTCACCAATTTCACTTACTTTTGCCTCAAGCCTGAAGTTGAAGCCATAGCCTGTTACTTACAGGGAAAGGGAAGGCGACGTATTTAGCTAGTTACCTAGGTAAGCAAGGTGTAATTCTGTTAAGGCAAAAGCCTAGTTCACATCTCGTAAGTGGCGTCTGCAGAAACTGTAAGCGAGGTCTGTGCGCGAGATGTTTCCGTGAGATATCGCAGAATACATCGGTGGAGTTCTGATATATATATGAATCGTTAGTTACAGCTAGTGTAACGGTTTGATTTAGTTTAGTGGTTTTAACGTCCGAAAGCAACTCAGGCTATGAGAGACGCTGTTGTGGAGGGCTCTCATAGCCTGAGTCACTTTGAGAGAGAGAGAGAGAGAGAGAGAGAGAGAGAGAGAGAGAGAGAGAGAAGTGGTTCTTTATTGGGGATGAAAAGTAGGATCGGCGCGTTCAACTGTCTCCTCGGGTATGAGGGATCACCGCCGTTGCGCCGAATTAAGGGGGAGGGGGTAAAAGGAAGGGAGGATGACTGGGATAGTGGCAAGGAAGGAAACATAATTATAGTCAGTGATGATAAAGAGAGAGAGAGTGTGTGTGTTCTCTCTCCCAGAGAGAGGAAGAGCGTCTCTCTACAGAGAAATAGACCACTTCCCTCTATCTCCCCTCATCTCTTTGTTTCCTCCTCCCTCCTCCTGTTTCTAAAGGGAGACTGGAGAGAGAGAGATTTCTAAAAATGCCCCTCTTCCTCTCTCTATCTCTCTCAAGGTGTCAGGGGCGTCCAAAAGATCGCAGCGGAGTGGCCAAAATGCCTTCGCCTTGCAGCACCGCCTGCTCCCTACCTCGACTAGTGTATAAAGGAGTGAGGGGAAGATAGCCAGGTGCAGGTGGCCTTCCGTGCAGTGGTCTTTTCCAAGGCAATGCAGCCCGTTACATCCCCTTGATATTGGCACCACGCGGGCCTTAAATGTTCAGAGGAAGAATTCGCGCGAAACAATGGCGCTGATAGTTACTGCGGGACACGAGAAGGGCAATTTAAAAACATTGTTCACAAATGATCTACTCTTGTCTGAGAACATCAACATAGAACGCAACATCCAAACTCAATTATTTATTTTCTTAAGAATACAATCATTTGAAGGGAACTTTTAGCCTGTAGCGTAGCACCTCTCACCCACGTGACGCTGCGACGTCACTCCCGACTTCACACGTGCGAACTGGCCTACGGACTCAAGCGGTCGGCAAGAGCTGCCAACTTGGGTCTCTCGTTTCACATGGGACGGGTATGTCAGAATCAGCCTGCTAGGACCCTGGCATTCACGTTACCCCTATAGGCCACTAAGGCACGCTCATATGGGTTGGTTAAAGCGGGGCTTTATATGTGGGCTGGGGAAGAAGAAAAAGAGAAGAAGAACGCTCGGTTACCTGCAGCCAATGCTTTCGCTCAATATTTGGTGCAGCAGCGTTGAACCTTTGTAATTTTATTTCTGTCCCTCATTGTGACCCGTTCAGGAAGAACTCGAACCTCTATCAGGCTTCTCCTTTAGCTGAATCAGCGTTCTGCAACAGCCGTGGTTATTCAATCGTTCTGCTGTTCAATTACTGAGGAGACATTGGTGGCTGATAAACCAGGTTCGTTACTGTAGGAGCTAAAATTTACAACATATGCACCTAAGACTGAGTAATACACGCGAACAACATTCATATGCGCCCCTTTGTGAGCGTTACTATAATGCTAGTCCGACGCACTTTTATATATCTGGGAATTGTTGACACACTTGCGATTTCGTTAAGTTGCCTCTGTCATGCGTACTCGCTTTCAGAGCTCATCATCTTGCAGGAAATCTTTTGAATTAATGCATTCTACCTTTAAATTGGATTTTTTTATGAGACGTTCATCACAAACAATCCCGATTTTTTTAAGTATATAAGCATACCTTCCAGCCTTTTTCTGCGTAGACAGAAGTGGCATATTCCTATGCTTTACAATACGTGCGATTTCAGTTGATAGCTGCATAGCAAGTATTTTCATTAGGTGAAAGCCAGTTTGGCGCACCACAAAACTCTTTCAGCTTTTAATGTTTCTCTCACCTGGTGGAATTATCTCGCGCCCCAGAAAGGTATATATTGAAAGAAACAAATTGCGTCTTTTTATATGTTCTTTGTAGCGAGCCATTTTAAATAACTCATTGAAGCAAGACCAACAATCCTTCAAAGCCCGCTGTATAGCACCCACTTCTAAAGCACCGATACCAAAATGATATAAGTGAGGTCAGCCATCTGCTTCACAACGTATTGATTCTGCATGCATCTCCTTAACATTTAGTCCGCGCGACGTCTAAAGAATGACCTCTGGCAACAACAAGCGACATTCTCTAGCGTATTATTACTTTCAATTTCCTGCTTAGCAAAACGAAATGGCAAAGTTCATATGAATAGCGGCCCCCGTGTTATTGCCGCGCGGCAGAAGTAAGTTGTATTTCGTATTTCCGGACGAGCCCCTTTGGCTGCCTCGATCTATTATCCGCTTCGCAGCTTAACTCATTCGGGAGGACGTTATTAACGACGCTAACGAAATAGTTAGTTATTAGCCCTTCCAGTTAGCCCTTCATTTAACTCACCTCAGTGCAGTTGAGGCGTGTCAGTGTTGTCGTGAAGTTACAAATCTATTACCGAGTCTCCTCGGGCAAAGCGAGACATCGTCACCATGAGATAAATTGAACCAGGTACAGGGAAGAAATTCAGGAAAATATAAGGTGCATGATCAGCCATGTGGTGAATTCAATATATATTGGTTGTTCACATGGCTTCACAAGATGCATCTACGTTACTGACAGAAAACAAGGTGGCAGACAGAAGCAGCTCCTCCTGAACAGCGAGAGGTAAAGATGAGCAAATATTGACTCTCTGCCAAGGAGCCTAACACCTCACCTATTAATTTAGGCTTATGAAAATTATAGTTTATGGCCGGAAAAAGAAAATACTCGACCAACATGTATGCCCTAAATTTTGAACTCACGTTTAGAGGCAATTTGTTATTGTGGAAAGCACTCTATCTCAGTGGCGGTGCTGCCCTCCTAGCAAAGATTTTGTTTGTGGAGACCTTATCTCGAACGAACTATAGAAAAATAAAAAGACGGAAGAAAATACACCTGTGGATTAGTTTCAGAAGCAAATTGTGTGGGCAAAATTGCGTATGGTTACGAACTCTGTCCCAGGGCCGAAACAGTTGTGCTGCGGACTTTGAGATTTAGCGTTGACAGAGGGCACATTTTGACACATGGAGGTAAATGAAGACCATTTATGAATACTAGGGAAAGCTAAGAGAAAGTAAAAAGGCTGCGCAAGTATA
>JAJIZL010051219.1:0-26782 GCA_023969395.1 Amblyomma maculatum
CGCTAATATTAACCTCCTGCAAATATATGCAGAAGTATTGGGAGGCTTCGAAGCATAGCTGTCGCTCTGTCGTAGAAGCGGAAGTAGTGTAGAATGGGGCCTGGAAGCTGCCGCGTCTCGAGAGCTCGTCGCGGTCCCTCTATCCTTCCCACTTTACTTTACTATAGCAAAGCATTTTTCATCAGTCTGTCTTTATATTCAAACCTCTTCGAAGATTGTAGCTGATAAACATCGCCGCTGCTCGCACTCGTTTGCAGTTTTTTCGCTTCTGCCAAATCGCTAACGCTCACAAAAGCAAACCAGCAATAACTATATCAGTTGTGAGCTCAACAACATTGATTTGAGGTATTGCAGTGTCAGAGAAACAGCAGAGAAATGCGTGTAAAACAGTAGAACGATGTGGCGCAGGCGGATCTTTACAGCTGCTGCAGCCGTCCTGACAGCGTCAGATTTTGAAACTGAAAACACTTCGATGTTTTCCTATTTGACACACCGTGAGCTTCAGTGCGTAAAGAAATTTAGACGTTCGGACACTCGACAGAAAAGCGCATCGATTACCAACTAAACTTTTCTGATGCAGTACCCGCGCTTTTATAGCTGACAATAAATGTGCCGAAAAAATATAATTGGCTGCATTTCGATGGAGACGAAACGGAGAGGCGTCCATGTGCTGTGCGATCACAGCACACGTTAAAGATCCCCAGGTGGTCGAAATTACTCCGCAGCCGTCCACTACGGCTCCTTTTTCTCTCTTTACACTTTCACTCCCACCTTCCTCCCTTCCCCGCGGTGCAGGTGTCCACAGCAACAAGTGTGACAGATACTGCGCCTTTCCCTTCCTGTGAACCAACCATTATTGGCAGATGCCCTTGTGGTGTGCTCCTTCTCCAATGCTTCTGTTCGTGTTGGACGTGCTCCATACGGCCTCCTCTTTCTCCCTTTCCACTTTCACTCCCATCTTCCTCCCTTCCCTTACGGCGCGGTTGCGGTGTCCACAGAAATCAAGTGAGACAGTTACCGCGCCTTTCCCTTCCTATAAATAAATAAATAAATCAGTGAGGTGTCCACAGAAAAGCTAGTGAGACAGTTACCGTGCTTTTCTCTTCCTATAAATCAATCAATCTAGCATGAACCAACCTGCGGCTTATAGATACAAGCTCCTTTTCAATACCTCTTAGATTGAGCTACCACGATCAGGACTAATATCTGAGATATGACCATAAAACACTAGGTCACTCTAGACATTTCCCCGGTAGCAGGTGTCCTCTAAACGCGAGACGATGTAGTGGCATCGTGAAGCTGTCAGGGATCGCAAGGATATAAGAAAAAAATAAACCGAGCCACAGACAGGTAGATAGATGGCTTCGACTGGAGAGCAACATTTACTTCATAACATAGCACTGCACGACACTTGCACATAAAAATATATATCAGTGTGTATCACGATTTCTTCCTGCTCAATGAGTTGTATCAGAGTCCGTGCCAGTGAGTCTTAATGTTCCAGCCATATCCAGCCATCTTAGGGAACAAGTCAAAGGTTTAACGGAGACGGAGAGTCGAGAGCACGCCATGTGCACAGCTTCAATGCTGTAGTTGAAGAAGAAGCTGGTGGAGCAAGACTCTACAGGGTCATGTGCTGGTGTCCAATGCCCACCTGGAGCGGCCCCTGGCTTTTGCACATGTAGGAACGAAGCGTGATGGAGGCGATCGCCGGGACCTGAATGAATGGGGCGTCCACCACAGTCGACTTGATCTGCGACTTGAATGGATGGTGGTCGGAGACAGGAGAAAGGGCTTGGTGATTGCGCAGCAGCAGTTCTGTGCCGGATGACGTACTGTGGAACATCGCTGCTGCTGGCCTTTGTTTCTTTCTCCTGCCCTGTTCTTGTGCGATGGCTACGGCTTCTTAGCCCTGCGAAGCTGTGAACCGTGCTTCCAGGTAGGCCCCTGCTGCTTCAGGACTGATGCCGTCTTTAGACTGGAAGCCCTCTTCAGCGACGGTGGAATGCAGCAGCCCTGGTCTAAGCGGCTTCTTCTATTCTTCTAGTTGTGTCACGCGATGACATCGCAGCTGTCTTCCGCCTTGTACGCGCGTTGGCATTTCTAGGCACTCATAACCAAAGGTTTCAGTCATGTATTGAATAGATTGCCCAAAGATAGCCAAAAAAGCACACAAAAAAGCAAACTAAAAGCACACAAAAATGTTTCAGAGTCGTCGGCGCTGGTCTACCGGCATCCTCCGTATACGGCGCGCCGTTCATTTGTCGGACACTTGAGACGCCGTTTGCAACGCCGTCCAACAAGAGCTCGGATTTTTTTTTTTTCGAGAAGTTTGCCACAAAGCATAAGTTTAGAAAGGAGGAGCTTTGCGCAGAGGCGGTGTCGTACCCAATGAAGTGTAAATTGAGTGGCGACTATTGCTAGTTGAAAACGTTTTTTAGAAAGGGGAATAGAAAGTTAAAAGGAGTGAAGTCCAGCTCGATTTCACCGACGCAGTGTCATGATTCGCGCCCTCTCTCTCAATTTCTTTCCCCCTCTCCAATGTTGCGTTGTGCGTCCCATGGTTGACAGTAAAGCTGCAATGACGTCACTTGAATAAGTTCGCGCGTTGCATAATTACCGGGGCGCTGTAGAATGCTTCTCCCAACTAAACCCCAGTATACTCGCCGCTCAAATTTCGCACTGAAATAGCATTTTGTCGTTAGTATTTTTTAATAAAAAATTTGTTTAGGGTACTTGACTGATTTGATCAGAAGAAATCGGATGTTCCAATTCTATGCGGCGGCGGCGATGCCGGTGCCTTAGCTGGGACAGCGGCTCGTCTTGCATGGCCGCCGCCGCATACAATGGGAACATCCGACTTCTTCTGATCGAATCAGTCAAGTACCCAAAACATGTGTGGTATTAAAAAATACTAACTACAAAATTCTATTTCTGTACGAAATTTGAGCTGCGAGGATATCGCGGTTTAGTTGGGAGAAGCATTCTACAGCGCGCCGGTAATTGTACAACACGCCATATAGTCTAGCTGATGATGATACCAGACTGTCGCCTCCGGTGACGCTGCTAGCCGAGACGCTGGCGTGGCACCGAAAAAACGTTCATGGCCCGGCCTTACGGTGACGCTTAAGTGTCCTCTTTCAACAGCGAAAACACGGGCGCACTTCAGTTAACGTTTTGTTTCTGCTATCGTTACCAGTTATAATTGCTACAAATACTTCAGGAACGGCGAAACCATAGGCTACGAAAAAAAAAAAAAACTTGGAGGACAAGCTTATAAGCTCCATAATACAAGGTAAAAAAACATCGTTAACGGCTCCATCTGCGCCTACCCTTGCGTACTTTCGTTTCCGTACATGGACTTTGGAACTCGCTTAAGCACTAATTTCTCAATTTGTTCCTCTGTTATCTCGCACATACTCTCTTATCTCTTATCTCGTGAGCAGTCTTCATATTATGTGAAACACGATCCGACGTAGATACAAAGCCCCACGCAATCAAGCAGTATGCGAAATTAGTTGCCTAGCCTTAGGGAATCCTAGAATCCTGTTTGAGAATCCTAGGTCCGGGGTAGTGTGATAACCTTCACCCGCCCATCCTAAAGGAAAACACCCAGTTGGCAGCAATTTCCAACGCGTTCACGGCAATTGGGTCACGTGACATCACACAACGCGATCAGTGCTTAGCCATGGCAGCTGCCAACTACCACCTGAAAGTGGTACTGCCGTCCTTGCTCGCTCATAACGCCGATGACGAATCTTCCGGGAAACGGGGCGGGGCGTTTGACGCTGTCGCGTTGAAACAAAATCAAAGCAATAGAAGCAGCAAAACTGACAAACCATTCCTGCAAAGAAGAAAACGCGTCTGGTGGCACGTGAGGCGGAGCCCGCGAGACCTCCACCAAAGAAGAAGAAGCTGCTGCGCAGGCCGCTACAGGTCCTCTGACACCCCTCTTCACAGCCGCCTGCAACCTGGACTTCTAGCCGCCCGCCTTGATTGAACGGGTCGCTGGTTCGTTGATAGGCAGGCCGACTCACTGCCACGTCCCAGCCGTCACAGTCTCAGGTGTCCTTGGAAACAATCCAAGACCTGGCGGCAGTGGTCCCCACCATGCTGCAGCGCACATCAGCGCTCGTTGGGCTGCTGTTGTGGGGTCCGAATCATAGGACCCCGGCATACTGTCTGAACGAGCCAAGGGCCTCTGTGATGGTCGCCACCAGCCTGCTTGTCCTCTTCGCCATGAGTGCCGCTCTGTGCTTCGTGTCCGGCGGACCACGACACCACCGCCTGGACTGGCGCCTTCCAGAACCAGCCGTGTTCCGACAGGTCATGGCGAATGGCATCTTCGAATCCACCAAAGATTGCGTCCTTGCCGCGCTGGTCAGCGTCGAAGGACACCTTTCTGGCCCTACTAAGTTTCAGGTCCAGGTTGTAAGACCAAGGCGGCGACTGTGGTGACCTACCCCGAGCTATATGCATGGAGACTAGACTGGGATACTCTAAACGTGAATACTTCTTGTCTGGTCATATGTTTGCGATTTTTTTTGTGTTTGTTCCTTTTGTCCTACAAAGAAAAATAAATGGTTTGCTCTGTGCAGTTCGCGTATTGTCCAAAACTATGCCAGACTCGAACTTCCGGAGTCACACAGCAGCCTGTTCTACAGGCTAAAGCCAATGCTCTACACCTCATGACAGAACCAGAAGAAGAAAAGGAAGTGTGCACTATGGGTGCCACTGACAATTCTTCCTGTTGGGTTGTGCCATTTTCGATGAACACAAAAGTAGCGAATCAAATGCATTTCATGAATAAAAATAATCGAGACGCGAGATGAGCGCATTTTCTCTGACGCATACTCCGCAATGGCTACAAGCTTGCACATTGAGGAAAGATACTCGGCTGCGATACATCAGCGTCTTAAAACCCAACGGCTGTTTCTCAGTGACTCACTCGCTACAATGTAGCGGTCAGTGAGCCGAGGAACAACTGGCACATTCAGTTGTAAGGGGAACGACAGCTGGAAAATTGCGCTACCACTCCAAAATATGGCCCAGTCTTTGACTGGTACATCATTCTGCATTCGACGGAAGTTTCGTCTTGCGGGCGCACGAGACGGCCGCAGCCATCGCCAGAGGCCAGTGCAGAAAGGCGAGGGTCCTGCTATAGTTTGGCTGCTACACAGTACATCCTCCGGAACCCATCTGCTGAGAAGGATTCAGCACAACACATGCGGTGCGCCGCCGCCCTTTTAATTCGCAGGCCACTGCTGTGGTGGTTGATCCCCGTTTCTTGCAGACCTCAGTGACTGCCTCCGTTCTGCATCGGTCCGAGATGTACAGCAGTTGCACGAGTCGTAGAAGAGGAACGTTGCAGAAGACATTCTCCTCAACTACAACGACCTCGGCTGCGTGCCTGGGCTACCGTTGTACAGCCCGCATGAAAACAAAAATGTTTATGCTCCTGTGACACCTTCAGAGGGAGCGCTGCGCGCGAGGAACAACTGAATGTGCCAGTTGTTCCTCGGCTCATTGACCGCTACATTGTAGCGAGTGAGTCACTGAGAAACAGCCGTTGGGTTTTAAGACGCTGATGTATCGCAGCCGAGTATCTTTCCTCAACGTGCAAGCTTGTAGCCATTGCGGAGTATGCGTCAGAGAATTGTACACTAATTGTACAATTCGTGAAACGTCGTCGACATGTCTGCTCTTCAATTTGTTTTCCGAAGATCCGCTCCGACATCGAAGAAACAGAGTCCCGCGATAAGTGGCTAATATGGGAGATGTTTGTAACAATATGTGCCTATTATCGCCGTCACGTGTAAGGCCGCCAGGTTTGATTCGTGGTCGTAACGGTTGCTATTCAGTGGTGTTCCAAAATAGAGAATATTTCATTTGCATAACACTTATGTTAGCTGGGGGCTACCAGCAGCTGCCGGACTTCATAAATGCCTCGCTACGAAGTAATACTTCACACAGGAGATTTT
The DNA here is from genome assembly GCA_023969395.1 of Amblyomma maculatum. Classification (NCBI taxonomy): domain Eukaryota; kingdom Metazoa; phylum Arthropoda; class Arachnida; order Ixodida; family Ixodidae; genus Amblyomma; species Amblyomma maculatum. Next base: position 5,982 of record JAJIZL010051219.1, read on the forward strand.
TTCTTTTTATCTCAGAACCCAAGACTTCATAATATAGAGTTCATACACGTGGACTACAGCCTATCGTACATTTTCCAGCTGCAATTATAGCGTGCAGCTCGGAAAGCATCGAGTATTTTTCAGCATGGTGAAAATTTTAGCCAGTTTACTTCGTCGCTCAAGATTAAGCCCAACTGTTTTCCATTTCTACGCGCACCGAGAGTTCTGGAAAAATATCAGTGCGGAAAGAACGTTCGACTTACACGCAAATTGACAGTAAACCGACACGCACAGGCAAAGATTGACATAACAAAGCTAATTTGGAAGAGTGATGGGAAAAAAATAAACTCGCTTACAGGAGGTGACGCCAAACAACGGGGATGAAGCTAGCTTCCACCCTGATGGAGGAACACTCAGGAAACTAAGAAGACGCACGGCATTCATCTCACTGATGAACACTGGCGGATCCAGTGAACCTTGTTTTCAGAGAGCATGATTGAGGAAAGCGGATCTTTCGCCTTCAGAGGAAAAAAAAAGCAAAACGGACGAATGATGAAAAAGCGGTAGTCAAACAAAACAAAATAAAAAAAAAACAGAAAAAAAAACGAGACTACCCGGAAACCTTGAAGATGATAAGAGAAAAGCCACGCCACTTGCAGTGTAATCTTTTTTTTTTTGCTTTTTTTTCTGTTTTTTGCTTTCGTTGTTGTACTGCACCAGTCATGAAACAAACAAAAGCAAAAACCGCGATGCGATCCTATGCAGAACAAGAAGCACGACGCGCCAAAACGTGAAAGCAACAGCGCGCTATGAGAGCCCGCCTGGTGGTGGCAGCAGCGAAATAAGAACGAAGCTGACTCCCGGAACAAAACAAACCCCCCAACGAACATTGCAATAAATAAAAGACAAGGAAAAAGAATAAAACGCGGTGCAGTGGCGGGTCGCTATAGCGGAGGCTCGAGGCAAGAAGGCCGAAGCCAAAGCCAAATCAAAGCCGGGCCGCATCCGAAGCCAAAGGACGGTGCAGTGCTGCGACGAAATGAAGAACTGCCGCGCGAAACCAGAGCAATAAAAGAAAAGACGGGCCAGTCATGCAAAGACAGGCAGCGTGGGGTAAAAGATATGGGAAGGGTGAGGGGAACGCTAAACACGGACAGGGAAATATAGGAAACGAGTTAACTAGGGAAAAAAAGGAAGAAGTTCGTCTGATTCCCTGTAACTAGACGAAGAATCGGCACACTGACACATAGCGCTCGCATAAGAGCGAGATCTAGTCTTCGCGGCGCGTATTTCCACTTCGGGTCAGCCCCTTCTCCTCTCTCTTAAACAAGACGTCTCTCTAAAAAAAAAAACGCTTGCTTTGTTGTATCTTCAAACAGGCAGCAGCGCAGAGGCTGGGGAAAGGTAAAGGAATCGGGAAGAAGACACAGACCACACACGGGAGGGACAGGAGAGCAGGTTGTTGCTTTCTAGCGGCTCCCGCCTTTCGTATGGGGCCGTGCCCTCACCCCCTCGCCGCCTTCTTTTACTCTTACAATCTCTTTCTCTCTCTCCCTCTTTCTCTCGCTCACTCGCTTTCTTGCTTTTTCGTCTAGCTCTTCTGGTAAGCGCCACTGTTTCTTCCCTATATACTGAGGCAGGTCTGGTGTATCTCCATTCCTATGTGTCCTTACCGCGCGTTCGCCCGCGCTCCTGAGCTTTTTGATTGGACCCCACGTGCCCTCTTTCGGTGCCGAAGCGTTGGTTCGTGCCCTGTGTTCTTTTTCTCTTTATCCTTCATTCCTACGCCTTGCTTCTTTCTGGTCTGCTCTCCCTATTCCTTTTTGCTGTACAGTTTTCACCTTTCCTCTCCCTTTGAGAGGGAGAAAAAAAAGGACGAAAAAAAAAGGCTGCTGGAAAGGGGGGACAGATCTCTCATCTCGAGCACGGACTCTCACTTTTCGTTTATATTGCTTCCTTTCATCCCTACTGCGCCTGCTCCCGCTTGTCCGCCTGTCGATACTCTACATCTGTCCCCTTCCCTTGTATATTTCATTTCTTACGGGTGCGAGCCTTTCTATCCCCTTTTCCCGTTTTGGTCGGCTATAGAAAGTTCTCCCTATACTTTTTTCGTTTCCTGATTCCTCTTCCCTTTTGCGGTGCCAGAAGGAAAGAGATGTGTCCACCAGCGCCGGCGCTCACCAATCAGGAAGCCATATCGCGCGGAAGCAGGAAACAACTAGAGAGGAAGACAGCGCGGTCGTGCACGCGTGCGTGCGTGTTGCCAGCATGGAAACGGGAATCCGCTAGCGCTCGCAGCTTGTTATTACTGAGACGACGGATGTTCAGTCCGCTTTTTTCTCTCTCGGGGTGTCCTTGCTTTGGCGTGTCTGTCAGCCGCGAAATGTGGCAGCTGCCTATTAATATTCCTGTCTCTGGGATTAGCACTGCTTCTTAAGTGGGCACGGTGTAAGTTGATAAAAATAGTTAACAGGGAAATACCATGGATTTGCACGGCATCGTTGTCCCAGTACTCCGTGGTATAGGGAAGATGGGCTCAGCAATAATTTAAAGCCAAAGTTTTAAGTACTTCACTAACACGTACTAGCATAAAATCGCCCCTAGGTTTTCTGTGATGCCTGCTTTGCTGGGTTTGAGAAGGTAGATAAATAATAAGATAAATAATTTTCCTGGGCTACTCTGTATCATATTGTTTTAATGAATTTCATTAAGTAATTAAGATCTATTCGAAACTGCCACTGAGAAGCAGAATAAAATAGCTGCTGAGATTTAACGTGATCAAACAAGTATAACACGAGAAAACACTAGTTTTACGCAAGTTTGTCGTGATAGATGGTGGATGTAGGTGACGTTATCACTGTCTTCTCCCTCGCTGTTGTTCACGGCGCTTGGCGATGTGCATCTCAGCGTCCGATAACGAACGCGAAGGACAAGGCTGATTATCCGTTAGCAAACTGAATTCGTCCGGCTCATCTCTGGAGTATGTATTCTTTTAGGCAAAGTAACACATAGGCCACTGCCGAGGCCTCACAGAGAATAATTATAAGCAAGCGGAAAGGCACGTAACTTAAAATAATAGGTCAAAGGTCGAGGCTTCCCACACACCTTTTTTCCCGACTTACGCCGTGGAGTAGCGCTTATGTACTTAACGTAAACGGGCGTTCAACCCTACACTATGCATAAGTGAAAATCAGATACACCAGAGTGCAGTCCTTGTCTCTCGAACTGCTTAGATCGTCAAGCAAGGTACTCAAGACATGTAACACTTTGCACACAGACGTCTCCAAAGCATTCCGGTCTTCCCCTCAATCTCAGTCTGTCCTTGAGCAAATGCTCAAGGACAGACTTGAGCAAATGCTCAAGGAACGCCACATTTTACGCAAGCCTGGGATGCCAAGAGTGAGAGATGAGGTTCACGTATTTACGAGTTGTGTCCAAAAAGTAATGCTCCTCGTTTTATTTTCTTCCTCGAGCACATTTAATTCAAAACTTACGAAATTCGCAAATTAAGATTAGTCCTGATAGAACCAAGCGATGTTCAAGTTGAAATCGTACGCCAAGGTTTGTTTAGATTTTCGCAGAATTTCTTTGACTGTCGCAAAATCTGGCACTTGCGAATAGAGTAGCTGAGACTGGTTTGCACGATTAATAGTAGTAAACATATCAATCAGTTACTGAAGCGAAAACGTCACCACGTGAGTGCAGACATCACCACGGTAGTGCGCATGTGTCCCCTATAGCGACACGATTTCGAGAAAAATTGAAATGTCAACTTCAAGCACGCGACGTCTAAAAAACGCTCTAACGCTGCGTTAATATTAAAAAGCCTGAAGCGAACGCGATAAATGCACATCTTCAGCGTCCAGCGTGCTCCGAAGCCACTGAGAGCACCCCCAGCTTTCTCCGCTCAAATCTCATCGAGCGGCGCGAACAACTCCGGCGGCGGCCCGCTATCCACCGCCACAAAAGCCGTTTAAAGAGCGCCGCCCTGTGAAACGCTCCGCCCCTGAAAAAACCCTTCCCTCAAATCCATAGTGCGCCTCCTCTCTCTTTCCACTGGTGACGTCATGAACTACCTTCACCTCAATTTAAAACGACCTCGACCTTCCGCCTACTTCCAACGCCAGACGTGCCGCAAGACGGCGCCGAGACATTGAGAGGGAGACAGAAGGAGAAAGAAAAAAAGAAGGTATAGACCGCTTTAAAGAGCCCATTGAAAATCTAAAAAATTCAACGCGCGCGCCGTCGCACACACGCACTCTGAAAAAACACTCAACGACAAAGGCGCTGCTCCACTTCTCCTCACTTTCCCCATTCAGGAACCCACTTTCCCCCTTTCAACGACGAGGCAGGGAGTTTTTCAATCCCGCGCGCAAAATGCTGTAAAACTACAAAATGCTTTCCCTCCCCAGCATCTTCCGAAACCCCGACGTCCGACCAGACGAGGAGGCAGCCAGCTTTTGGTGACAACGATGATGCCGTCTGGCGGAACATGGGGGGATTTCCCGCTTCCGCATTCCCAGCCAGCGCCCCTCCCTTCCTGCCTTTTTTCCTGTGCACTTCTTCCCACCGCCATCCTCCCCGCCACTGCTCCCCAAAGGAGTCCTGCGACGCTTTGTAAAATTCACTTTATGTGAAAACCCGCCCCGCAGCCTCCCCGCCGCCGCCGGAGACGCCGCGCTCTCCGCGAATTTTTCAGCAAACGTGCCCTTCCTCCCGGCCGATCGATACGCCCTTCTCACCAGAACGGCGCGCTTCCCTTCCGGTTTTCCCCCGCGCCTCTTCAGAGCTCACTCCATTTTCACCCCCTTTCTAAACAACCTTTTTTCCTCTTTTGTTTCATTTCAGAGTCATTCTAAATTGTAGTGTTCAAATTTCAGTTTCCGCTCCCGCTTTCCAATAATATTTCTATTACATTTACTTCGCAAACCGCTTCATACGTGACACCTCACGGCCGCCCTTTCCGGTAGAACAGATCTCTTTCCCATTTTTGAAAACACTTCTCCTAACTTATAGTGAGAAACACTTCAGAAACCAATCAGGTCTCCGCATTTTTACGTTTTCTTTTGCAGAGACCCGCTCCAGTATCTCCATCTGAAGACAATGGTTGGCTTTCTACAGCGCGACCTCGTCTTTCTTTTGCACGAGTGAAAGAGTCCGGGAATAACAGACACCTAAAAAGAAACCAGAGCAGCAATATTCAGAAGAAAAAAAATCAAATAACGCATCAAGGAGTCAACAAAGAGCACAATAGAGAGAGAAAGAGGGGGGGGGGGGGGGCGAAAGAGAGACAGCGCACCAAAGACGGCTGCTGAGCCGTGTTAGTCGAGAAGTTTTTCTCTTTCTTTTAAAGAAAGGGCGTTTATAAGATGAACAAAATGTCAGCTACACTAAAACGAAAAGTACCAGCCCATCGAGAAGTTGCCTTTTTTTTTTCTTCCGTTATAAGGCCATAAACGAAGTTCTTCAAGTTCCCCTCCTTTCCCACACATCCAGAAATAGTGCGGCAGCTTCTTTCCATCAATTTCCCCAAGGCCGAAGCGCCGTAATACAGAAAAGCAAGTGCGCACGGAGCCGGCGATACTGCTCAAAACCCATTTTGTAAAGCGTCTGGGAAAAAAATAATGTAAACGAAACTACAACACGTAAAAACATCTGAAAGAAAAAGACACCGAGTCCTCCAGACGTCCTTGTGTGCGGTGCTCTAGATACCGAAAACAGGATTTAAACGTCTCCGGAGGAATTCAAGTTTAGAAAGAAAAGAAATCATGAAAATTGTGACAAGTAAGGCCTAGATGGCGAGCGAATTTTATCGACCGACAAGAGTTTCGGCTTAAAACGATAACGAAAAGAGCTAAGGGGGCAGAAAGAGGAGAATAAAAAAAAATGTCGACAAATCGAACAACAAAAGGCAGAAACAAAAGCGGGAAAGAAACAAAGCATAAAGAGGACAGAGCACTGAAAGAAGTAAAGAGGGAAGGTTATTGCGTGCGCGCAGACATTGGTTCATCTTTATAGCGCTGGCCTTTCTTCCCTTTTTTTCTCCCTTTTTTTACTTTGAGTTCTTACCTCCACGCCCCAAATCGCGAGGGTTTCTTTGACTCTTATTTTGTTCCTTCTATTTTCTTGGATATTGCTCCAAGAACGACCGGAGGCGGCAGTCTGAGCAATGACAAGCAAATATAAAACAAACGCAAACAAGAAACAAGATCCTGGACGGAAGCTAGCGCTCCGCATACCAGAAAGCGAAAAAATAAAAAAGCACTATAGACGCGAGAAATACGCGTCTCCAAGCAGAGCGCGGTGCTGCAGAAGCAGCAGAAGCAGCCACCCGGGATGGCGGAGACTCGTATGGAGGGAAAAAAAGAAAAGGAAAGAAAACCTCCCCTCCGTTTTTGCCTGTCCTCCCCATTTTTCCCCAGCCATCCTCATTTTTCGAACTCTCTGCTCCGCCTTCTTTAAATCGATTGCTTTCGCTCTCTCTCGCATCTAGAGCTCCGTCGCTAGCGGATTCTTTCCCCGTCTCCCTTCTCCTCTCTAGCGAGCCTCCTCCTCTTCCCCACCTCCTCCCTGACGCTGCTTTTCGGCCGTCCTTACTGATTCCACCTCCTTCCTCGCCAGTCCGTTCCCCACCGGAGACTTCTTCCCTCCCCTCATCTCCGAAATGCTCGCTTCGATGTCCTCCCCGCCAGGCGCGTCGTCGCAGACGCCGACGCCCGCCCGCCTTTAACGGTAACGACGCCATTTTGAAGACTGCGCCGCCTCGTCGTATTCGCTGTTGCATCCTCCTTCACAGCCGCTTGTGCCATTTTCTCTCTTTTTTTTTAGTTTTTTAAGGCCACCTTCATAAGCCGTGATTATCGTGGAAAGCTATATTGCAAATGATCGACTCTGATAATATCGGCACAAAGCATGTTCTGGGGGTTAAACCGTAACACTCGCCTTGGTCGGCTCGTGGCTCCATCATTTGGATGCCGAGCTCAAGGTCGCAGGTTCGAATCTCTGCACCGGGAGGTGAAGTGCAAGAAACGACGCTGGCCTCTGGAACCCGAGTGCACCTTTAAGAGCCCTATAGTGGTGGGATTCAATGCAAAGCCTTTCACCTTAGCGTCTTAACAGCGCCTGCGCAGCTTCTGTATATTTTAAACACTGCACATACGCCAGTCAACCGCTCGTGATGCTTCAAGCGGCTCGCCAATGATTTCCTATGCAATATTCGTGCACTCGATACCCTATGGAGCAGTACGGTTTTACGGGTGGAGGAAGACAGCAGAGAAGGTTTAGGCCTGCAGAATGGAGAATGTTTTGTTTATGATGGAGCTTCAAGAAGTGATGGACACTCTATCACATAAGCACGCAGTTTGGGAAAATACATCATTATCATTAGCTGCATGGAATATTATAACTGCAGGGCGAAGACCTCTCCCATATTCCTCCAATTAATTCGTCCTGTGCTAGCTGCATCCACTTTACCCCTGCGAACTTAATCTCATCCACCCACGTAATTTTCTGAAGCCCGCTGCTACACTTTCCTTCCTTAGGAATCCAATTGGTTACTCTTAACGACCATCAATTATCCTCTCTTTGTACTACACGCCTTGCCATGCCCATTTCTTTTCGGTTACGAGTAAAATGTTATTAACTTGAGTTATTTCGCTTACCCCCTCTGCACGCTTCCTATCTCTTAATGTTACACCTTGAGAAATTGGGTATTGGGATTATACAGTTTAACTAAAGATCACAGGGCTGTCGATTTTACGCTTAATACGAACATCTGTATCTTCGAGAGCAATCCAATGTTCTTACATAAAGAAGAATGTTATATCGTGTTTCGTCGTATTTCATTGTTTTGCAATTTTTCTAACTTTTTTATGGAGTAGGGTGCAGATTGCAGGGTTCAGCTGCTTTAAATGTACCTGTAATTCTGCATCTTTCTCATAGCAGCAACTTAGGGTGAAGTTTGTTTCCTCCAATATTATCACATTTTATGACTTAATGCTTTGGTGTTGCAGGCAACAGGTTGGTTTCGGTACGTATGGCAAACTTCAATGCAACGTTTGCCTGTTTTTGTTTCTTTTATTGCGAAGAGGAAATATTTATTTCTATATAAATAAAAAAGTTCAATTTAAACATCCACAAGCCTAAAAAATCGGCGCATTTTTTTTTTTTTTGTTCTCAGGAGAAAAGATGACTGGACCTTTAGCTCCTTTTCCATTGACTGCGACATCACCAGAGCATGAAGAGGGTATCTTATTTATCGTGGCTATAGGCATTCTGCTCGGACGATGTTTTTTTAAGTATCAGTTACTCTCTCGACATGCATTTCTATACAGACGGTAACCGCTGTTGAAACGTGTGTCAAGCCCGCTTGCATAATAGATTGTTTGACATCTGAAGGGAGAAAAAGTATTTAAGAAATGAGTTAGCATTGGTCTGTTTAAAGATGGGACGAAGTCCAATTAGCTACGGGCTATTGTTTGACCCCTTGCACATAAACTCACTCAGGCATACCTCCTCCTCAGGCATTGCAGCAAAAAAAGAAGTGCATTCATAGCTTCTGCAACGCATTCCTTAGTCCCGTAAGCCTCTCCTCGTATTCTCCAGTGTTGGGAGAGAAGCCTCTGTTGACCCCTCGCACACCTTTACGCTTCCTCCCCAATTCACCTTAAGTCCAACCCTTTTTTCCGCTTCCGCCGCGAACATTGCTCTCGCTCCACGGATCCAGTAATACATCATATCAATTTTCCGAAAGGCCCCCGGTCGTATTGATCCGTTCCTTCGGCGTTCCTGCAAGAACAAAATGATAAAATAGTGTAGCGACCACTGCAGGAGGTGTGGGGAGACAGAGGTAGAGGGGAGAGGGGGAACGGGATCCGCAGGGGCAAAAATAAAGGCCGGTACTAAGACGGCAAAGCCGAAGGCAAGCTACTGCAGAGAGCGAGTAAGAGGAAAGATGGAGATGACAACGAAACACGAAAACCGAAGGGAGGAGATGGGAGTGGATCCGAGAAACAAGAGAGCAGGACGAGGGGAGAGATGGGAAGAGAGGGGAGAGACAGGATGAACAGGAAGAGCAAGGGACGCGAACTGCGTGCGCAAGAGATATACGTGGATATATCCAACTAGACGACGCCCGGCGGCGCGTGGAAGGATCTATCCATACGCGTTTATATATCTCTTCGAGAGCGCGCCCGGCGAGCGTCAGCAAAAACGGGACGAGTATATATACGGACGGAGAAAAAAGGGGAGTGAGAGACTCGGAAAGCAGGCAAACAAGCTAACCGAGAACGAGAGAAAGAGAGAGATGAAAGAGGGAGAAAAAATTCGCCGCCATGTTCTTTCCGTTCAGTTGCTGCTCTTTTTTGTTTCGTCCCCTTCCGTTCCGTCCTTACTTATTTCCGTACGATGCGATGCTATAGCTATATGGGAGACCCCGAAGCCTCCTGGTGGAGTAAACACGTAGCTATATGTAAGAACTCTCGTTTCGCGCGCGTTTCATTCGCGCTCCTTCAAGCCCTTTTTTTTTTTCTTCTCTCGGTTTTCTCCTGTTCCTCATTGCTTCCCCCCTTTCCCAGCTTCCCTATTCCTTCCCCCTTTCGACGGTGGGTGTTTTATTTGTATTTCGCTTTTACCGCACGCTCGCCCGGATACGTCTATGCAATCTATAGCCGCGCCAGAAAGAGCCGACTGAGACAGGCCGGGCAGTGGACGAATCTGAAAAACAAAAGAAAAAAGAAAAGCGGCTGGGAAAGGTTGCAAAAGGGGATGCGCGGGAAAGGTAGAGGGAGCTTAGATAACAAGATGCGCAAAGCTAAAGAGAAAGTTGCAGCCAGAGAAAGCAAATAGAAAGAAAGGTAGCGGGAAAAAGAAACAAAAAGATAAAGAAAGGGTGAACTAGACGGAAGCCGCCGGGGCGCAGATGGGGTAGATCGGCCATTTTTGTTCATTTCCGCGCGCCGCCCCGACCCTCCAGTAGTCGGCGCGCGCGCGCCTGGGCATAAGGGTTCCCGCCTTTATTGGCCACCCCCCGTTTTTGAGCGTTCTTTATGGTTAGGAGCCGGCGCGGCAGCAGTGCAGCCCGTTGTGTACTCTTTCCATTCCCTCTTTCCCGCTCTTTCTTTGATAGACTCTGCAACTCCCTTTTCTTTCCTCCCTTGCCATGGGTCATGGACCCACAGATTTAGGCGTGTTTTTATTTACAGTTTATGAATAAAAATACAAAGCATAGAGATAGACGGGGGCTGAGAGGGTGGGTGCACATGTGAAGGTAGGGTTGAAGAAAAGGGGAGGGGGACTACGGAGCATCCGGGAAGTGGAGGAAAGAGTAAAGAAGCGACCCCTTGCTTTCAGGCGTCCCTGTCAGGGGGTGCCGCTCACCGATTTAAGCGGACGACAGCAGAGACTGGTTGACCGGGGAGTCAACGGAAATGCCCTCGAATCTCAAAAAAGAAAGGAAAAAGTCCGCACGAAAGACAGCATTGCACGGAAGAACTGGGGACCCTTCCAAATAGATGGGGAAGTATATATACTACTGCAAAGAAAGGACGTGTTTAGGGCCCCCCAAAAGGGGGACGTATCTACAAAACAATCAAAACAAGATACGGAGACTCACAAGCGTGCAAATAATTGAACTGACGGGTCAAAAGAGTTTATTGACGTAAAGAAACATCAGACAGATGTTAGGGTTGCATACTAAACGCCGACAAAATCTACAGATAGCGAGGATGAAGGAAACTAAAGGGAAAAGAGAACAGCAGAAAAAAAAAAACATAGAGCGGAGAAAGCACGCTCCATAGCCCATCAAGTGTAGCGATTAGCTGAAAAAAAAATAATAGAAAAGCCGAAACGGAAGTGCACGAGGAAAGGGTATGCCTTTCAGTACCCGTGAAAGACGATTGCTTCTGGCAGCGGCCAGTACCGTTTAGCCGCTACTCTGCTTTTCACTGGGACGCGCGGAGCGTTCCTGGATGTTGGCTGCGTGCTCGACTTTGTGGCTTCTCGTGCTACACAGTCGCCGCCATGAGCCACCTTGGTATCGCTGGTGGAGCAATAAATACGGCCATGTTACCGCTCGACGCCACTTCCGCCCGGGCCTACGTACTCATGTATAGCCATTTCCTTAGTTTTTAATTTTTTCGTTGTTATTCAGCGTAAAGGTGGTTTCCGCCAGATTTCAGTGGAAACGTCGCGAGTAGTGAAAACACTCGGACTAAATAAAAACAAAAAAGAAAGGAAAATAAACAAACAGTTGACGGCCAGGGGGCAGATAATTGAGATTGAACTTGGAGCCCCGTGACTGTTATTCATTATTAATATAAATAATATAACAATAAGTGTGTCAGCAAGACTTCCCTTGCTCTTTCAAGCAAAGAGGTGTCTTTTTTAAGTGATTTTTTGTGCAGCAGGTTAACCCAGGGGTTGTTTCACGTGACTGTTTCGTTTTCTTCATGTTTGGTTTTTCTGGGCCTTGGAGTAAAGGGCTTAGGCATAGTTGTGAGTCAGCGCTTGTACTGTGGCTTTCTTTTATCTTGTCCTGTGTCTTCGTGTTCGCGCTGTTTATATTAATAATGCATAAGTACCAACTCACCCAACAAAGTATCTTGGTAAGCATGACTGTTATGTTGCATTATCCATCGCACTAGTGCACCTCTTTTTTGGTGCGTAAAAATAACTCTTCATCTCCTCAATTCGCGCATAAATTAACTAATCTGACCTCTACGTTGCATAATAGGATATTCAAATTGCTGTATAAATATAGAAAAAGTTTAAAGAATTATCCAAAAGCCTTTTCGTTTTGAACTAGACAAAATTTGTAACAAATCGTCAAGCTTGGAAGCTGGAAAGCTACCGCAAACTGATGCCAGGGGGAGCTACGGAGCAGCAGAGTGAAGACTCGTTGGTGCATGATACGCAGAAACAGCGGCGTAGCGAAGAAAGCGCCGAGAGAGGACACAACACAGGCGCACACTACCAACTGTGAATGCGCACACGAAGACCCAGACTTCCTCTTTACATTTTGCTCTGTACTAAATCGATTTTGAGTGTTTCTTTAAATGTCTGCTCTATTTACGTGGCCTAGTATCAACGGGGTTTGCGCGACTGATCTAAGTCACGTGCTTGGGTGTGAATGAGGAAGCATGGGTCTTTGTGTTCGCATTAACAGTTGATGCGCCTGTATTGCATTCTCTCTTAATCTTGTTTTCGCTGTGCCGCTGTTCCTGGCTACCGAACCGCCTTATAGCCAACGTTTGATCCTTCATTATCTACAAATCGCGAACTACCCACTGTTGCACACATAATGCATGGAGACGCTGAGGTGGTAGCCCTCGAAGCTTCAGTTTATGTCAGCGAAACAACTTTGCACCCCATACCCAACAAAAACCATATAACTCTTATCTATAGCCAGAGCAATATCCGTATTAAGGACTACAAATTCCAGTCTTTAATTCATAACCTCCCTCGTACTTTGAATATTTTTAAAAACACTGCTGGCTTTACCAAAAAAGATCTACTGAGCTATTTTGTTAAATTATGAAATGAATATATGTCGCTTTGATTTGTTTATCTATACATTATTTTCGTATGTATTGTGTTATCTTTGTGCAGATGGCTGTACGGTTCTCTTATTTACTTGATTTGCATTAATACAGCAATTTTCTATTTTCACTTATTTAGCTTACAGCTCTGTTAATTTTGTATGAAAGTTTTTTTTTATATACGTGAGTCTTTCTGATGTTTCTTTTCTGTTGTATATTGCGAGTTTTCATTGTTTGTATTATTTCATTGTTACATTTTTGTTCACACGCTTGCTGTGTACAGCCATGCCTTGCAACGGTTTCCTGGATTTAGTCAAGCTGCTCTAGCAGCTTTTATCCAAGAAACCTTCCAGCAAAATTGCAAAATAAACAAACTGAACTGAATTAACCTGCTTGAGGAAAAAAAAGAAAACGACACGCTGCTTTTGTTACAGCAAAACCAGCCGATGCTGTCAGCAGAGGTAAGAACATTAACCCTGAACGAGTCAGTGGTAGTTGTCTTCAACATTAAAACTGTTCGCGAAATGAAGCTAGTGACAAAGACGACAGCGGGCAGTCTTGTCGGAGCACCACTGCTGTAAAGTGCGCCGTGATTTTTTGGCTGCGATCTTGCAGTACGGAAATCCGTCTATAGCAAGCTTATTACACCCTTATAGTAAGCAAGCTTGCTCATTTGAATTTCCGAATGCAATTCAACCACAAGGCTGGTTGTACACAATGCGTGTGCCATAAACATTTTACGCCTATTGGTGAGAAAAATGTCATGTTTTCTCGTCATCGTAGACAGCAAGAAATTGCTTTCAACAATCCACATCGCAAGAAACTCCAAATGACTTAAAATATAACTAGATGACTTTTTTTTTTTTTTGCGGTTAAACGAGAAAAAAAAAACGCATTTTTTTTTATTTATGCGCGCCCTCTCACAGTTCGTCGTGAAAACGAGTTTTATTATAAATTATTTTGATAGCATTGGATAAGAGAAACATTTTCAGCTTTGAACTTGTCGTTTTCAGCACAGAAAACGAAAACAATGCGAGTTCCGTGCCTAGTTTCGTTATCAGCTCGTTGAGCGTTTCGTTTCTTTTCTGGAGGTTCCAACATTACTTTTTAAGTTTCCTTTACTTTTGATCAGTCTGTTTCGTTTTAACCTTTTTTATTTTTATATTCTGAGGTTTTATTTTTATTTTTATTGGCTTTTTATTTATTATTTTTTTACATTATTGCCGCTGTTCTCCTTTCCCACAGCACCCTCCGGCGTTCGTATGCTAGACAAGAATTGCGTACTCGTTCTCAGGAAGTCGGCGTAGTCTATATAGTGACTTGCTCGCTCGGTTGGGGAACGGAAAGACAGTGGGCCGACTACTGGCGAGGATGCGATTCACTTATTGATCTTACTTTCTTCTTATCGCTGTTATCTGCACTGCCCGCCTCGTGGTCACACATCCTGTCCAGGCCACCCATGACCCAAGAAATTATTTAGCTTTAAAACTGATTGATCGGGCCCGGACGTAAGACCATGTGCTGCTTGAAAATAGGGCATGGTTAACTTTTATGTGAATGAACAAAATTCAGTTGTACTGCTAAATAGAGAGCTTCACGCCCTACTTCGACAAGTCTGGAACATTCTCGCATAAGCAGCATTATCAGCGGGTAAGGACGCTAGCGCTCATTATAACTCCCATGCGAATAAAACTTCCTTTCCACATAAAAACAAAAAAAAAACATTAAATGCAATAAATAACCCAGAATGTTCCCGAGCAGAACTTTCCGCACTTTCGACCGGAATTAATTTGCTGCAGAAAATGCATGCTTTGAAAGCTGGAGAGCAGAGGGGAGAGGAGGATGGAGTCGGCAACTGGAAACGAAGTTAGCCAGGAGCGAGTCTCTTGTTAAAACACGCCAGGCCCCCGCGTTCTTCATGCGCGAAACGAGTGATTATACTCAGAGACGAGGAAAATTGCCATCAACTCGATATAAACAAGGAAGCCGAGAGAAAAACTCGAAAACATAAAGTAAAAGGAGGACCACGCATTCCGCGGCAAACTTTTTTTGGAGAGTGCGTGCAAGCGCCGCATACAAAGTTCGGAAACTCAGACTGCCATCACCCGCGGCTATGAATATGCATATTTGATGTTGCTCCGCGCGCTCGCAGCCTCTGCTGACTCTCCGGAAAATCCACGACAAGGTAAACACGGTCGCATATGGCCCCGAAAAACGAGTTGTGTGCAGTGCACAATCTCGACACGGGGGAAGTCTAAAGGTGGGTTTGAGCAAGGTGCGAATAACGATCTTTCAAGTAGAATTACTGTTTCTCTGTGTTTTTCTTGTGAAACAAAGCTACTTTATGTGAAATTTGTTTACAAGGCTACTACTCCTTCTATGCTCCCTTTGTCCATAAATAAGACAACTGTCTCGACAAGAAACTCCAGCAATCTCACCACGAGGGCGTGCGTTTAAGAACAAGAGCTCTATTACGCCTGGTTTCGCGAAGGTCATAGGGTCGGACAATTTGACCTTGAAGCTAGCAACTTTCAGTTTCGCTTAAAGTTAAGTAATCCCTTAGCATATGGCTGACGAATTACCCCGACGACCTTCAACTTTGACATTGGCGTTGACTTTGACCTTGAACCTGGTATGACCCTCTGAGGTTGTATGCCTTGTTCGTCATCGGTCATGTGAACATGTGCGTAGCTTTAATGGAACCATAGACAGAGGCGAAGCCATCGTTCGCCTTTACCGAGATATCCTTTTGGCGTGAAAAAAAAAAAAAAAAAAAAAGATGGTTAGAATCGAGCAAACGCGGTAGTTTCGCCATAGCTGAGAGCCCGGCGGGACCGTCGGCGATTACATACACAGCTCTCGATCTGTACCTAGGGTTAAGAAGAGCTAAACCTCCGTGCTCTTTAATGAGACATTATAGGGGTCCCGTTTCGCGAAAAAGCCAATGGTGTCCTGAAATCCCCGCACTGGTTGACATGGTTGTGGCTTCGCGCCAACAGGAACGTCTGGTACATCTAGTATGCCTAGTATATACTCCATGGTACTACCTAAGACTAACTGCTAAGTACCAAACTAGTTAATATGGTATCAGTTGGTAACAATCGGTACAATTTACCGAGCAATGCCACTCATTAACAGACTGGTACAAGGTGGTAGATCATTTTCGCACTGATATCATTTCGTGCCACTCATTATCACACTAGTACCAAGTGCTTCCTTGAGGGTATCAAATCGTACCAGCTATTTTTATAATGGCGTGGTACGACCTTTTGCCACACAGGTACCAAGTGGTATCACACATTTCCACGCTGGTAGCAAGTTTTACCACACTTTAGCGCACTGGTTGCCATGGTATGGCATAGCACTGTTAGGGGTACCTAAGCGTCTTCTTGAATATTTTATTTTTCAGTCCAGCTTTCTTGCTCAATGCTTTTATTTTTGAGCAATCGTACAACATTATAAAGTCTTTCGCTTTTATGAGCAATTGATTGCAATACTCTAGTCTTTCTATGGTTAGCCAAATCTTTATTTTAAAGTTTTTTTCAGCGCTAGCCCCGAGTGTTTAAGACTGCCATGAAAAACCAATGGGCCGCGTCTTCAAAAATAAACAGCTAACTACGACCGTTTGATTTCGGATTTTAGCCTAAAGCTGAATCACCGCAATGAAAATCTGCGCGAGTTGCTGCAGACTCCGGCAGAAAGCTTTGCAAGAGTATTGCATACAAAGATATTTAGAAGTAGCGCGCTCAACACCTTGTATGTTTTATGTTTATGTCTGTGATCTTGCTGATGAAGCTGATAAAACTTTATTGTGAAGAAGTGTGGAGGAATAGAGGGAAGCCAGCTATAGCGTGCCGCCGGCCATGTAGACTTTTGGCGACGCCGACCCATTCGACGGCCTTGAACTGAATGTCAGGGTCATAGCTGAACCTTAGCTTATCCCAAGCTTCTATAGAGGGATCAGGCAAGAGTTTTGAGGAAGGCTTATGCGCTTTGCACGTTCAGATCATATGATCGAAGTTGTCTTTCTCCCCGCAAAAGCGGCAGGAGAAATTCATATCCTTATTTATGAATTTTGATATGTAGTTTGAATTGGGGAGGGTACAAAATCAGTTTGTATGAGCAAACGACTTGCATTCATTACAGCCAGTGCGATCCGGTACAACGCAGTAGTTCGGGAAATTAAGCTGATGGAGAAAAAAATCGATTTTTTGTCGAATTGGTGCAAGGTTTTTTCGTGAAATCGACGCGGCACGAAAGACAGTCACACAATTTGATACGCTAAGTCAACGTTACGGAAGCCCGCGCCTTTACACGTCGTAAGGGTCGACGCTATATTGAAGTGGCAGCACTCTTTGAAAGCAGGCCGTACGTTGCTTCGGTTTGCTGCTCTAAACTCGTTCACCCATCATCGCTGGCAGTGCAGAAGCTGTTTTTCTGTTTTACGGATGCGCTGGGCTGCCTTCATGAGTTTCACGTTCGAATGGGCAAAAGGAGAGCGTTTATGCTTCAAAGGCGTGAAAATAATGAAAGAGCGCAAGGAAGCGATGGGAAAGTTTTTTGTAGTAGCAAGAAAATGTTTTCTCTCTCTTTCGCCCTGCGCTGATTGCACTGACGCTATATTACTAACACCATCTGACGGCACGTAATATTAACAAACGGTAGAAGCAACGTGGAATTTTTTGTGGTGAAAAGAACGTTTTTTCTCTTTCCTCCACTAGCGCTGATCGCACTGACCCTATGTTACTGACACCATCTGACGACAAGTGATTTTGACAAACGGTAATGCTGCAGCTGACCTAATAAATTAACATGCAACAAGTCTTGAAACCGAAGGTTCAGATGATGCTTCCAGAAACTAATGTGTAATGCCTCTACTCCCGCGAACTCATTCGGCTACTTTAAACACGTTTCTGACTCTTCGGTTATACCTTTCATGTCACTTGAACTACGCTTTGTACGAAGAGAGAGTGCATTCGTCCAAGGCTTTATACACAGTAACCGGAAATATACCCACCCTGAAATTATGAGACCATGATATGCAGAACCACGAGTCTAAGGTCCGGGCCCACTCGCAAGACTACAAACTCACCCAAGTTTCAGCCTGAGGAAGTTACGCGCGACTCTGATGCTTGCGGAGATAGCCGCATCACCATTACATTTACACTTGCCCCTTACCAGCAAGAGAAAAGGAGAAGGGAAAAGGGGCTACTCCCATCTGATATGTCCCCCATGGGAGCTTAAACTTGG
Organism: Amblyomma maculatum; assembly: GCA_023969395.1. Classification (NCBI taxonomy): domain Eukaryota; kingdom Metazoa; phylum Arthropoda; class Arachnida; order Ixodida; family Ixodidae; genus Amblyomma; species Amblyomma maculatum. The sequence goes on from JAJIZL010051219.1 coordinate 23,747, forward strand.
AGGTTACTGGCGCTATCAGGTGATAGCAACACATACAGCAGTGACTGTGACCCGGGTTGTTACAATGCCGGTGTAGGCCGAGGTCACGTGAGGGCTACGCTGTCAATCGCGAAAATAAGAAGCGGCAGTCCGCAGGTATAGCGCGCAAAACGCCAAAAGCGGCGATGGAAGCGTAAGGGATTGGTTTTGAGAGAGTGTAAAATGTATTAACTCCCTAATTTATAGGAAAGGGAGGATGGAGGAAGTTAAAGAAGGAAGGGTTTCCCCGTGTGTTTCTTTCAAGTTTGCTGAGATTGCACATAACACGGCCGCCTTTTGCGTTCAGCCTCCATCGTAACGAGACCCGCACGTCCTGTGCTGAGCCCGTGTCCTGGCGTTCAGCAGCCGATGTCATGGCGGAGATTCTTCAAGCCAGGAAAAAGATGGAAACTTTGCGTTATGCCTAAGCTCAAATGAGAGGATGGGCTAAGGTAAGAGTTCATTCAGCAGCCAAAAGCCCTGTCCAATAGCAGTGCAAGGCAACCGCCATCAACGAGCCGTTTCACTAGTGCTATGCTTTCCTCTCAATTATATTCACACTAACCTCGACGACAAGGTAGCCTTTAAATTTTTAGGTGCATGCTCTGTAGTCCATACTTGCTACATTTGCTTACGTAAGTTACCAACTCAACGAGCACACGAGAATGTTGTTGCGGACTAGTTGGTGCAACATTCTTAAAATGGAACAGCGCAGACACAAGGGAAAAAAATAGCAACGAACAACACAGGCGCTGAGTTACAACTAAAGGTTGTTCGAAATAAGCACACACATTAAGTAGTCTTGAGGTAAGCTTTAAGCTGAGTCAAAGTCAGGATCACCTCTCTTTGCCCTTTGCTTGCAATGTCTCCTTTTAGCTACCACGTATACTTCCCTGCCGGTGTCTTGGAAACCATGCGGCGTAAAAACAACAAGTCTTTATGAAATTTTGGTTGCGAACGTGTTAGCATGCAAGAGCGATGACTGCAGGCTTAAATGCACAGTGCGCAGAATTCCACCAAGGTCATGGATGTACTTAATTACGCTTTAGCAAGAACTGGCGCGCACAATACAAGAAAAATCTGACATATAACAGTCTCTTCTTTTTATGCAATCCACAAGTCGGCGTTTAAAGCAATTCGCGAAAAGTTGCCACTGCTCTTTTTGTTCTGGGTTTGCGGTTAAACACTCGCGAAACAGCGACTTCAACAGTTCGCGCATGCGCAGAGCTACTATTCCGCCATCGCCACGCGCTCCGCCTGCTACGTTCACTATAAAACGCAAGCAAATCCTGGAAGAGTAGAAAAAAAAAAAAGAGAAACCGTACGTAGAGCGAGAGAGGAAGGGCATGTTTGTAGTGATGACGCTGGTGTAACGGTCGGGGTTAGGAGGGTGGAGGAAAAATACATTTAATAAGGAAACTCTCCTTCGAAACCAGACATTTTAATTTCATCCTCGGTTAACCCGCGTAATGAACGCGGAATGTAACAGCGAACAGCAAGAGAGCAATCAGAGTAGAAGCAACTTTCCAAAAGCAGCAGCAGAAACAGTTCACTAGGCAGCAACTTGCTTACGCCTGCGCTACAAGTGAAAAAGGGGGACCACGAAAACAACAGCCGCGGCATCAGCCAGCAGCTCAAAGTGCGAAGAGAGAGAGAGAGAGAGAGAGAGGAGCGGTCGAAAGGGATGACGCACACCACCATCCCGTTTGGGGAGAAAGGGACGCGTACTGGGATGTAGGGAAGAGCAGCGAGTTAACGCTAGCGGCAATATCACGCAGCCGCTAGCAACCGGTACAAACAAGTACGTGCTGTCCGTTTTGGATATGCGCAAGGCGCCCCTTTCTGTCTCTCTCACTCTCCCTCCCTCTATTTCTATCAACTGCCGCTCTCACTCTTATTTTGGCTGCAACCATACTGGCTGGCACCATCTTTTATTTTATGCTCTCGCACGGCCGCAATATTGTTCGCTCCGCGAGCGGTAATTTAATTGCGCGCCAGCCTTTCCCTTTTTCCCTACGGTTTTCCGGAGTTCGTCCCAATTTTCCCATCTTCGCTTTCTTTTTTTTTTCTCGTCGAGAGATGGAGCGCTTGCACGTTGTTTGGACGCAGTACTTAATTTGGGAAGCCTGCCTTTCTGTAACCAAGTTTACATCGCTTCGCAGGAGCCGAGCGCATTTCTTGTTTCCGAAACCCGCGGTCCGCGGCCACGCCGGGAAAGTTTGTGCGTTCTTTTATTTAATCTAGAGCGCACGCTGTGTGCTGTGCGACGTTTCGATCTGTTTCCTTTTTGGTCGCCCAGTTTCCACCGGTGCATGTGCGCACTTTGTAAGTGTTTGGGAGCGCTAATTTGGAATGCAAAACTGAGTTTAGACCAGACACTGATCGGCCCAAATAAAAGTCACTAGGCGGTGTTCGCGACACCCAAACTAGACGTATATTTTTGTCTGGCTTGATTTATATAACTCTTCAAAGCGACTCAGGCAACAAGGAATGCAAGGTTATGAGGGGCATGGATTTCTTTAACACGTACTTACATCACCCAGTACCCTTGCTTTTCGCCTGGATCAAAAAGCGGCTGCTACGGTCGGGATTGAACCTGCTTCCTGGGATCAGCAATAGGGCGCCCTGATGAATGAGCCACATCGGTAGAGAAGCCGCAAGTCTTAACCCAAGTTCAAGGTACCTTAACAACCGCAAGCTACCATCAGCTGTACTCAGTTATAATAGCCAGCAAATGTTGAAATTAGCGACAGGCTACGCGTAGAATTCGGTAACGCATAACTTTACGCATCATTGGTTTTGTTTGAACAGGAAAGCCTAATCACGCTGAAAGAGGGAACTAATAGTTGTTTTTCACAGACAACTGTTCATTTAAATTAAGAAAATGGTCGAGAAAAATACTGTGTGAACATTCAAAGGTCCCTTAGTTTGATTTTAAAGGTCCCTTTTAAAGGTCCTTTTCTTTTAATTTAAAAAAAAATTAAAGATTTAAAGGTTCCTTACGTTGATTTGATTTCC
>JAJIZL010051220.1:0-39418 GCA_023969395.1 Amblyomma maculatum
ACTTTATCTTTAACATGCAGCAGGGCCGTTTCGGTCGATTTCCCCTTCTGAAATCCGTACTGCTGTTCAACTATCATTTTCCTTGACGATAAAAAAAAATGCTAAATGGTTTATATAGGATTCGCTCTGCAGCTTTGGAGAACAGTGACAACACTGAGAATGGCCTGTAATTGTTTACTGATTGTGTTTACCACCTTTGGGTATGAGAGTAACGCGAGCTATTTTCAGTCGTTGCGGGAAGATACCAAGGGCTAGCATTTCATTGAAAATATGAGATAGGGGCTTTGTTATGTCATCTGCAACTGCCTTAATCGGTAGGGCTTTAATATCATTTTCACCAGCAGCCGATTTGTTGTCAAGGAAATTCAAAATAGAAATAACTTCATCCTCAGATGTAGGAACAAGAAATAGACTGTCCTTTACGACATTATTAATATAACTTAAAGGGTTGCACTCTGGTTGGTTACCTGGCACGATCATTGGAGCTCCGACATTTATGAAACAATTGTTAAACAGACTGGTTAACGATGCGCGAGAGTATGTTCGTACATTAATTTCCAGTTCTGATGGTAAGTCAGCCGTCGGGGCGTTGGTCAACTCACGAAAAACTTTCCATGTTCTGCTACTACTTTGGGTTGAGTTCTCAAACTTACGTTGAAAAAATGCGAATTTTGCTTTTTTAAAATCTGAATTTAACTTATCCCTGAAGCGTTTGAATTCATGCAATAATTCGACTTCACGTTTTTTTAGAAAAAGGCTTAACATTTTTTCCTTCTGTGTGATGCGCTTATAAAGATCCTTAGTTATCCATGGTTTCCGGGCATTTTTGTATGAAGACGCCGCAGAGACTCGTTGATTATTGAACGAATAGGTGAAAGTAGAATTGGATATCTTGCGGCTGAAAGTCATGAGTCCGTGTTAACTGTTATTAGCCAATTACCACACCAGCTTGTTATACGGTCCAGGTCTTCCTGTAGGGCAATGTGATCAGTTGAATAAGAAATTTTACGATATATAGTACAGTCGCCAGCAAACAAACGTATAGGGGAGGTAATTTCAGTAAGTAGATCATTAATATGTATGAAAAATAATAAAGGGCCCAAAACACAGCCATAGGGAACGCCAGACGAGACTTCAGAAAAGGAGATGAGCAATCATTTATGCAGGGGAATTGTTTGTGAAATGACATAAATTTCTAATCCATGATATTTTTAAAGAGTCGATGTTTAGCGCGGAAGGCTTAGAAAAATGCTTTAGAAAAATCAATGAAAACACAATCCGACAGTTGAATATCGTTCATGTTAGATAGTACTTCGGGAGTGAATTCTATAAGTTGAGTATCACATGACAGACCTTTGCTAAAATCATGTTGGTGAGGATAAGAGAAGCCATTTAGTTCTAGATGCTGCGCAACTTTAGACGCAATGAGATGTTCTCGAAGCTTGCATGCAATACTTGTTAGAGATATGGGCCGGTAGTTACTGATATTGCTTCTGTTGTCAGATTTGAACATGTGGATGATTTTGCTAATTGTCCACTCGAACGGAAGTTCGCCTGTAGATAGAGATTGCTGAAAAATGTGATAAAGGATTAGGCTACTTGAAGTTAAACTGAGCTTAAGAATCTTGGCGTTAATTCCGTCTGTGCCAGATGTAACGGATATTTTAAGATTTCTTAATAATGATATGACACCCTCAACGGTTAATTCGATTGCAGACATATCTACAGTCAACATCAGCAGATGCAGAAATGTTTCTTCGACGGTGAACACTGATGTGAAAAAAGTTATTAAAAAGTGAAGCACTTTTTTGTCAGTAATGATATTTCCGGCGTGATCCTGTAGAACAATACGGGCCTGCGTGTTATGTAGGGAGATTGTACGCCAGAACGTTTTCGAGTTATGCACAAGAGATTGAAGGTCATGAGAAAAAGTGTTCTTTGCTTTTCGGATATCAATAAAGGAATACTAATACACGAATTCAAATACATGAATACTAAATGAAACGAAAAACGATAAGGAGCAATAAAAAGTTTGGAAGGCAGTCCGGTTGCACATCGCTGAACCCAGAAAAGTAGCTCGCGGAATCCCTCGTGCTGCAGAACAAGGTATGATGACCCGTGGACTAACGTTCGTGTACTAAAATTATCATAATAAAACGGAGGTTTGTAAGAAATTTTGTACTTGTTGCGAGAGGCTGTAAGTGGTGACACTAAACTTAAAACACGTAAACACCGCAGACTCTATACTCTGTGAACAAAATGTTTTACCTATTGTGGGACATCGGATCATAGATGCCGCACTTCGTTCTCCTTATTTAAATCGCTTGTAATCACACTGTTTCATTTGCCAGATACGGAATAGAGGTGTTCCTGACTTCTTGCGAACATTACCATTGAATAGCTGACTTCAGCTGAATAACAAAATCATATTATTTATACCTCAACCGAAATTTCTGTGCAAACTACGGAATTCATACCAAAACCTGGATATTGGCAGAACGGCTTTTTTTTTTACATCCTAGCAGATTATCACTGTAGCAGCAAGAATGAACGAGAGGTGAAAAAGATTATATTAGGACACATAAAAATATGTAATCGATTTTAAGACTTTATTTCGAAAGAGACAGAAAAACAATGTGTGAGATACCAGGTTAAGGCCCAAAACAGAAATTATTTTTATCCTTCCCTGCAAGATTAGGCACAACGGAGGGATGTGCTTAACCTAATATAAAACATACAAAAGTGCGTAAAAGTGGACCGTGCATGGCAAATAGAGAAATTAACTTTTTGGCTTCTTTTGGTGTTTAGGCTTAAAACCATTGCACTGCACTGACAGGACTTTATGTTTCTTGCTTTCTGTATTGTACTGGATTCGCGCTGTGCAGTTCTCTTGCCCTACTTCCTGAAAAAAAAATATTTTTTTAACGAAATTGAATGTCCAACGTACGAACCATGTAAGATGATTAAACATGTTCACCGACACCTGATTATATATTCAGGCCCATTGGTTCTGAAAACTGTGAAACACACATCGATTCAGCTTTAGCAGATAAATAATACAACTTCGCTCTACATATTGTAAGGGCAAGAGATGTATCACGAATTACTTATCGAAATGAACACAAAGAGTTCGAAATTATTGCGGTTTGGAAAAAAGTGTTCATAACGCTAATGTTAAGCAGGAAAGTGCACCTCACTTCGACAGCCACCTCGTGTAAATATAAATATATATTTCGTGCATATTGATTTATTTTACGTTAAAACTATTTCAATCCTTTTCAGCTAGTAGTGCGAGATTCGCAAACCTCCTTATGTTGGGAGTAACATCACCTTTTCGATTTGCGTTCTATTAAATAATAGCCAAATTTCGTATCTTTCATAAATAGTAATATTAACCTGCCCTCATTTGAGAGACAGCTGCGTAGAGAGGAGTCGGCCTAATAAATTTGTGGGCGATTTAATTGAACATTTGATATAAGACTTCAGAACGCCACATTACCAAGAAACAAAAAATGTACACAGAAGGTTGAAGAGAGTAAACTAGGCAGTTTCACATATAATGAATATTATTATTTCCTTATAGTTTGTAGTTTAGTAACAATACTTCATTCTGTGTGTACAGAAGGGGGTAAGAGCTGTAAGTTCCCAGTTTACGTGTGTCCTTATTGTGCCTAGCCTTAATCAAGACTGGTTGCCTGCTTCGAACACTGCGTCATCTGATAAATACTATACATTCTGAAACGCAGCAATAATATATGCTGTTAAGGACATTTCGTTGTTATGTTGAACTTAGTTTTACTGGCAATGTTACGATACGTCTTCTAATCATTAACGGTCGAATCTTCACTCAGTTGCTTTTAAATAGGTATCTGTTACTCAAAGCAACAAAGCGTCAAGGCGCTCAGGTCTACTTCCATTGCAACCGAGTCTTCGTTCCTTCTTCGCTAACGAAAATAATATTCTCTATGCTGCAGTCTGCTTCTTTCTGGTTTTGGATCCGTTTAAATTTCTTTCCACCTTAGGCATACCAGCATGAGGCATAGGGGTCAAATATTTCTGCATTTATAATTCATTGCAGGGCAACGACCAAGTGCGGTAACATGCGGCAGTGATGCTATAGCGGTAATATGGCACTACTCCAGCGAAATGAATGCAGAGCTTTGTTATCAATATTACCTTTGCGTCCGAAAATGTACAAGTGTTCCCTGTAGCACATGTCAGTTTGTTTACCCCGTATTCGATCTGGACTACCAGGTTATTAACGCTGTTAACAACCTGCAAAGAATAGAAAACGGTAAACCAAGTGACAAGTCTCGTTTAGGATAGTATGGTATGGTGAGCTCTTGTGAACTATGGTATGGTGAGCTCTTGTGAACTATGGTTTGGTGAGCATGCCTGCACGACTGATAATTTATGGCCGCATGAATAACTAACCACACTAAAGATTACGCATCGAGTGATTAGTATATAAAACGTGCATACTTCCGACACATCTCCCTGGTTTTCGGTCATCATTTGGCGAGTCTTTATATTACCAGGCCGCGTACATCGTTTACAGAGACCGTTGATGCGCATCGCGCTACTTTGCCGTCCCAGTTTACACCCGCATCTAGACCGTCCTGTCCACTATGGAGCCTGCATAAACCTCAATACCCGGCATCAGGAAGAAGTTCGAGCTATCGCCGACAGAACTAAACCAAATCACTCTTGAATACTTCCATGAGCACCATGTAAACCGTTTGCATGTCTACACCGATGGTTCAGTGAATGCCGTGAATTCTTCAGGCTCCGTGGTCATACCCACAATTGATACAGAAATAAAAGTTAGGCCAATTCACTAGACGTCTTCAACAGCTGCAGAGCTAACCACTCTTCGTGTCGCCAGACATATCAGTCAGCAGAGCCCCCAGTGGTGGTCTATTTTCACAGATTCAAAAGCAGCCTTGCAAGCTTAAAAGCGACTCTTCGCCGTCGAGCCCATAAAAAGCTATTTGCGAAAATACGACACATTCTTCACTGTGCAATAATGGACGACATGACATCATCTTCCAATGGCTTCCAGAACGCAGCGGTATAGCAGTCAATCTTCAGGCGGACGAGATCGCCCGAACAGCCCACCAAGACAGTGATTGTGTGTTGATTGCCTATTCCAGGCAGACGCAGAGGGCAAACTTCGCGCATTGGCGCGGGAACACACACTCTCCTTGTGGAATTCTGGCCAGTTTGCAAACTGCCGCTTAAAATTCCTGGCCCTTGACCCGAAGCTCCGCCTTCCACCTGGCCTACCCTAGGCGATGAAACTTTACTGTGCCGCCTGTGGGTTGGTGTAGCATTCACAAGCTCGTATTGTTTTATGACAGGCATGACAAACAGCCCTGCATGTACAAACTGTGGATGCGATGAGTCTATAGGCCACATTCTTAGTGAGTGCCCGATATACAGTGAGGAAAGACAGTGTCTGTGCCGTACGCTGGAGCATCTAGATCGACGCCCATTGACTGAAATTAAGATTTTAGGCCCCTGGACACGGCGATTGAACAGTGAAGGCCTCCCGGGCACTGCTCCGCTTTATGAAAAACACAGACCTGATCGAAAGACTCTGAATTTGCTGTTATGCTAAGTGATATGACTGTGACGTGATGTGATGTGGCATGTCTGTGATGTGACTACTAACTACAACCATCCCTCTCTCACAACTTTTATATCCACTCACCCCCTTCACCCAGTACAGTGTAGCAAACCGGTTGCTTTTACGGGTTAACCTCCCTGGCTTTCCTCCTCATGTTCCTCCTGCTCCTCCTCATTCAGTTTTCGCTTCTCTCATGTACCGATTGTTTGCTCTGGTGACACAAAGATTTAACTTCTTGCTTGTTTTTTGCTCTACTTGTAGGGGTTCTTCCATATGTTCTTAGCACACCTACATCATGTTTTGGCATTGGTTGTATGTTTTAGACACGTGCTGAATTTCCCGGCGCATGCTCACGGAGTGATAGGTGTTTCTTCGACCACGCATCAGTTGCTAGTGCGCTCTTGTCCGTCCTGCTCTTCTCATCGTTTTCGCTTTTTATTAGCGCTGTTTTAGATAGATTAATCAAATATGTCTTAATAACGACAATCAAAACTAAGTTTGTATAGTACAGCTGTGCTCGACATGAGCTATCCAACGATATATGAAGATGATGTAGTGTAAAATAAATTTTCAGCTACGATTATCTAAATAAAATAAAAAGGTAATACTACATACCTCCAGTCGTATCATACACCATATCAACTGTCCAATTGTATATGAATTGATGGTAAACCATACATTTACTCTTAATCACAATTATTTACAATTTTAATCATCTTAAAGAGGTTCACACTTTGTACATAAAAGACAAGGGACAAAGGAACACAAAACGACGGGACGGGCGCTGACTACCAACTGTTTATGCTCAGGAAAAAACAAGCACAATATAAACCTAAACGCAGATCACATGACCGTTGAGAAAAAGCACACATTTCGTTATCTTAAAAAAAAAAAAAAAAACTGCGAAAGACAGCTTTAACACCAATATTAGTAGCACGCCGACAGATAGCAAATACGGAGATGAACAAGGATAAATGCATGACACATGAAGGGTGGACAATTCAAAATGGCTATCAGCAAAAACACCGAAGTAAAACGCAGTCACAATCTTAAAAAATAAACCATTATAGAATGTTTGGGTGATGCCACCGATATCCAAGGCCAAAAGTGGCTCTAAAAAGGTACAAGAAACAAATGAGGCTAATGCGGTAAAACCGAGAGTAAACAGGTAGAAAGTTACAACCTGCATGTACTCAAATAATTTAAGAACAGGAAAAAAAAACCTAAAAAACTGAAAAGGGGGGGGGGGGAAGGGTTGAGCCTATAGTAACGTATTTCTTTTGCGAGTAATAGAATCGATGCCGTGCTGACACCCAAGAGCATCCCGCCTTAGCAATAAAATATTCCTGTCACCTCAATTTCAGGTTTGTTTGTTTTTTTTTGCCGTCCCCAAGAACCTCGTGCGTGCTAATGGCGGCTTACATTTGTAGCCAGACCTGTTGCCGTGATCTAAAAGATTCACCTCGGACCCGTTTTATACATTGAGGAAGGGCTCCCTGGCCCTAACAATACAACACCGTCCTGTCTGGCCTATATATACTTTACTGCATGCGAGGGGTATCTGATACCCCCCCCCCCCCCCCCGGTACGACAGTTGGTGCATGGTTCTGCATGTCTCGTGATGCATGCCGCCTGTCTAGGTGTGTTATTCAACGCACATATCTCGGATAACTTGCACGGGCGGAAACGATGACCCGGACATCGTTCCTTCCAGCTAATTTTTTTTACATTGTATGCACCTTGTGAAGGTAGGGGATTAGTGCCATACGGTTCATTTCTTTATCCTTCGTTTTCCCCTCTTTTATCTTTTGCAGCAAAGTCCTGCGTATATTAGGGACCAGAGAAGACGGGTAACCAGTGCGTTGCACTTGGTTTTCAAAGCTGGAGGGCTCCATGTGGACACAAATCTTAGTCAAGGCAGCCTAAAGCGTGTCTGTCACTATCATGCGTTTTATCGGCTTTCAGCGCGCACTATGAAATAAAATTATGTTCTTTCTCGACATTATGCTTTATGACCAGCACAGGTGTGTATTATAGTGACTCATGATAGTAACAACCGTTCTTCCAGTTGCCTTGACGAATAGTTGTGTACACATGGCGCACTTCAGCTTTGAGGACAAAGTGCAACACGTCTACAGCCCTGGGTACTCGCTATCTCTGATCTGTGCGGGACTTTGCTGCAAAAGGGTAAAGAGGGGGTAAGAACGAAGAAAAAAAGATGAACCTTGCGGCTGTAATCCCCTACCTTGACCAGATGTCGCACGACGTACAAAAGATAGCTGGAAAGTTCGATGTCCGGGTCGTCGTTTCCGCCATGTGCGAGCTGTCCAAGATATGCGTGTTGAATAACAAACCTAGACAGGCTGCATGCAGCCCGAAACATACAGAACGATACACCAACAGCCGTAATGGGGCCGTGTATCAGAAACCCTCACATGCAGTAGAGTGTACATAGGCCAAACAGGACGGGGTTTTAATGTTGGGGTCAGGGAGCACTTCCTCAATGTGTAAAACATATCCGAGGCAAATCTTTCAGATCACTGCAACAGTCGGGCTACACATGCAAGCTGTTATTAGCGAACCCGAGGTTCTTGGGGACGGCAGAAAAACTAAACTGAAAGGGATGTGATTGAGGCGCAATTTATTGCTAAGGCGGGCGGCTCTTGTGTCAGCACGCCATCTATTTCATTGAATGAAAATAAATGCGTTACTTGGCTCATACTTACAGCCCCCTTTTTCATTTTATTACGTTCTTTGATATGTACACTGTATGTTTGTGTGTCTTCTCTCTGTTTTACTGAATCATAGCCTGGTTTGTTCTTGTACCTTTTTTAGCCCATTTTGTTCGCCTTGGTAATTGATGGCGTCACCAAAGATTGTATAATGGTGTATCGTTTTAGGTTGTGAATGTGCTCTTGCTTCGGCGTTTTTAATGCATTCACCTGGTTATAGTCGTTTTTCGTTTTATTGTTTTCGACGCCGCCCTTTGGCCACGCTGTTGTTAGCCGTTTTAACTTGACCACTCTCAATGCGTCATGCAGTGATCCTTGTTCTCTTCATCTCCATATTTGCTACTGGCGTGCGTGCTACAAAGGTCGTTGAGGAAGGTGTGATCCGAAATTTAGGTAAAGTAAAAAAGAAATTAAGCTAGCTCTTGTAAAGACATGATATGGCTTCATTGTGTGTTTTCCCCTCTTCTCCTCCCGATGGTACATGGTGTGCGTTTTAACTTATATTGTGCTTGGGTTTTCCTGAGAATAAACAGTTTGTAATCAGCGCCCGTCTTGTCTTTGTGGTACTTTGTACCTGTTGTTTAGCGCTGCCGACGTCCCAACATTCAAAGACTGTAAAAAGAGGTGTAGCGAAGGCTGCATTGACGTCGGCTGTCAACAAATCATGCCACCACCAGGTTAAAAAAAGTTTTCTAAGCCAGACTGAGAGGCTTCTGGAGGCAGGGTATCCTGAGCATTTGCTGTATAGCATAATAGAAAGCATTTTCCTGCCGATCAAGCGGAGGATTCGAAAAGAAAACCTTACTCAAGAAAACAAGTGGTCAGTGGCACCATATATCTATGGCTTCACCCATAATCTAATGAAGATTGGTCAAAGACATGGCATCCGGATTATTCCGATGGCACCAAACAGGGCTAAAGGGAGGTGTGTGCAGGTTAATAACCAGGACTTCAACTCTGGATGCAAAACTTCGCACCGGACTAGGTACTCTAAGTGTATTCAGGGGGTTGTTTATGAGATTCCCCTGCATTGTGGAAATATATATGTTGGACAGACAGGAAGATGCCTCAATGAAAGAATTAGCGAGCACGCTAAGGCAATATCGGACAAGTCTGGCTTTAATCTGGCAGTGCACTGCAAAGACTGCGTTGACTGTAGAGACCAAAAATGTCCGGCTGACCTTCGCAACGTTGAGGTTATGAAAAGGATGAAGGACAAGTTAGCCAGAGATATTTATGAAGCATATGCAGTCTGTGACTTGGGAGACCAATGTGTCAGCATGCCATCGGTGGTTTTGTTGAAGAAGGAAATAGAACTTTTGCGCAAACCGGCAGGATGTTAACGAAAGGAAAGAAGTTGGCTGCAGAAGTGAAGAAAGAAGTGAAGGAAGATGTGCGGTTTCCAGTTAATATAGTTGTCAGTGTAGCGTTGTCCTTGTGTGCGTGTGTGCCTCTTGTGCTTTGGGTTGGTGTCACCTGCTCTGCTGCCTTCTTCCAAGAGAAGCGACTGAGAGATATTAGAGACCTGGAACATATTCGCCGCAGGTAACGACTTGTGCGTTAGTTCTGCTTCGGTATTATTGCTAGATAAAGAACGCAGATTCCTGGGTAGCTGATAGCCGAATTTGTAGCACTCTCATCCAGTTTTCACTTGTCTCATCTACCGATTGTTTGCTCTGGGTACACTACGGTTCTAGCTTTTTGTTTGTTTTTTGCTATACTGGGCGGGGGGGGGGGGGGGGGGGGCTTCCATAGGTTCTTAGCACAACTACGTCATGGTTTGGATTTGGTTGTGTGTTTTAGACGCGTGCTGAATTTCCTGGCGCATGCTCGGTTTCTTCGACCACGCATCAGTTGCTAGTGCGCTCTTATCCGTCCTGCTCTTCTCTGTGTTTTCGTGTTTTATGTGGGCTGTGTGAGATGAATCGCTACCAACTAGCCTAAATTTCGACATTACTGAAATATATTTTATTAAATACTTAATTTTATGCTACACCAGCTCGTCAAATATGTTTCGGCGAACCTATAATGCTTTATTTGATACTTTCACCAGCTGCCAGTACACTGTGATTGTAAAGCATGGATTTTTGTTCCTGGGGATTGCACCGAGAAGTGTCTATTTTTTTATTTATGGTGAAAAATGCGCCGATATGCATATCGAACTGTTTCAGCCGCTGGGGTCTGTTTTCACAATGTTCCAGGTTGTTCTAGCTAGTTTTTTTGTGTTCAGGTAAATGTTTCTTTGCCAAATTTATATTCATATTACGGGCATTCGCAATAAAACGTGCGCCGAGCACACTTCCTGTTCCCACTGTCGGATTGCCTGTTTTTATCAGGCGCAAGTAAGCATAATAAAAAGCTTTTCCAGTTAAATCACTGTCTCCTCGATTCGATTGAGCTTGCGGGCTTGTCAGTACACATGACAACGTTGTTGGATGCCTTATATGGACTTAATGCTAATGAAATGATTTAAGTCTCAATTATTCACTGTTATTTTCTAAGTGCGGTTGAAATCGAAACCACGAGTTGCTATTTTTGTGGCGGCATGCGACCAAAAATTTCTCGGAGCGTATTCTCGCAAGCAGCCACCCGAAAAATAGCGGCTTGAAAAAGATGTTTACGGAAATAAATGTAACAAAATTCCTTCGGCACTTGTCTCCTAGCGTGCAGTCTATGAGTTTGCAATACGTGTTACTGTTTTGCTTCTTTTGCAATGTTTTTCATAGATAATTGCAGTGGCGATTTACAGTACTTTTGCTGGCTTAGTTTTTTCTCACCGAGCAGTTTTCAAGAATACATGACGGTGGCCTAAAGCTCATTTTTAAAATCTATTCCCTATTAAACCTATTGCCCCATTAGTACCCATTATATTACAATATTACCCGTTAATGCTATCCTATGATATATGAATTGATGCTGTATTGTAAGATTATACTGTAATCACTGTATAAACTGCGATATTTATTAAATTCAGTCATTTACACTAAATATAAGGTATCCAAGTATACTTATCGCAATGGGACGCTTTCTCACATTTAACTAATAAAGTGAATAGAGACCAACATTGAGCGCAGTGCCGTTATACATGACATAATCCATCCAACAATAAAATCGTGATGTTTACGTGCATGATGAAAGTTTCAAAGCCATTGCAGACAGAGTGCGCCCATATATTCTATAAGCATATAAATATTTATTATTTAGTTGATGTAAACATAATTATATATGTATTATACTGTACACAGCGCGTATAAGTCGCGTAATGTTAAAAAACAAAAATATATTGTCAACATAGAAAGCGGTACCGAATGCTTGCAAGTCTCATCCTGCTTCAGCTCAACAAGACACGCAAGGATGTTTTGCCCCCAGCAAGATGGCTCCCGACCGCGCCACCATGTTTCAGCCGTTCGCATGGCGGAAATACGGCCCCTCTGCTCCAGCAGAATAAGTATATCGACTCACCCCTTCACCACGTAGCACAATCTTCAACTTACTATAAACCCATAAAGCGAGGCCAAAGACCTATAACAAAATATTCTTTTCGCCCGGACAGCACAAGCCTAAAACCACATTCCAGGTTCAGTACCTAAAATTCCCATAGAACCAGGTCGACTACAGCCTCTGTCTCACGTCATTCATCGATGCCTACGCTTTACAGAGCCATCAGAACAAATTCAAAGTGCTATTCAGAAATGAGCACTGCGGAACAAAAACGAAACAGAAAAGCTGTGAGGTACGACTACAAGTGAACCGTTACGGCAATATATTATATGAGTGCCGCGATATTTATTTCGGAGCCAGATGTGTCTCCTGCGAAAAGTTTGCGCATGCGTTTTCATCATCAATTCTATATATTTTCTGCCTTTAGACCTGTTAATCTACGCAAGAGTGCATCTTTGTTAATCTAGTTGGTCTAGACAGTGTTTATTGACCTTAGATAACTATGCCTGCTGCAGTTGCTTCAAGAATGGGCGTGGGTCATTCATCGCACGTAGATTGACATCCTCAGGCGGCACTTTAAATACACTATGGAATGTGTCGTTTATGAGCACGCAGTAAAAAGATTTAAGCATGCACCTGTTGTCTACAAATACATAAGCTGTAGTTAGAGATATTCATTAGAGACATATGCGGGAAAGAGTCATTACCAATGAATTTATATCGAATAACATTATCATCAGTATGACCGCAGGTTTGAACAAACTTCTAGGGGCGTTTAGGTAGTAGGTTCAACCCTCGCCAAAACGTTTCATTTTTGATCTCTGGAACCATGCTGTTCGTAGAAAAAGAACACCAGCAAGAGAGGAGGCAGAATTTTTGTTTCATGCTTCTGCCCATGAACATTGACAGGTTATGAACCATTTCTGAAAGTGAAATCCTTGACTGCGCATTTGCAGGCATTGGTAAAAATCGGCCTGAGAGAAACTTCATACCACGGTTCCGAGCGAAGATAATGCCCAGTAGCGTTTAATGTTATGAACATGCGCGCATTACTTTCAAATGCATACAAGAATATTGCGACCTTTTTGTATTGTCGGTAACTGATTATATTACAAATCACAGTAAAATGCGATTCGAAAATGTAAGTTCACCTTTCCACAATACATGAGACAACAAACATTTTGAAGGTTTTTTTGCGAAGTGCATTTCTTGAAACTTATATTGCTTAGACGAGATGTAATACAACTAGTGAACCCGAGCCCAAAGTGATTGATTAACAAAGCACTACACCTCGTGTTCATGACATTTGGACAATTTTTTCTTTACATTTAGCAATTTTCTTCGTCAGAACTTAGTTCAGCAGCAAATGTCATTTGATAAAAATAAACAAACTGCAATAAAACAGCAGATTTGAATAAAGATTGTTCCTCAGGTACCTGGACAATTGCCTTCCAGATGTTTGTCAACCAGGACCAGAAATATAGAGTATTGGTATTCTTTCTTTCTTCGACGATGGCGGCTTCCGTCAACCTCTTCATCAGCTCTGTGTCCTTTGTTATGTCCTTCTTATTTGGTTGGTTTCTATCCTGCTTGGCGTCAGTCACTCTGCACGCAATGGCAGCTAGAGCGAATGCCACCAGCCAGCACACTCGAGTCATCTGGCTTGCACAGGATCCTGCAAATCGGTCACCACATTTGTTACGAAAATATCAGCACATTATTGTTATGTCAGTGCGGTGCTAAAGAAACAAGAGCGCGCGGCATTGCGTAAACTGTTCGAGAATGTTGAATATGATTCTCTTTCTTGACTCGGAAACCGCGGATTCTTGCGCGAATTGGCGTCACGGTCTCCTCATCACTCGTAGGCTGTGGTACAATAACGACAGAGAAACCACTAAGACCTTTCAGACGTCTCCGCCTCTCCTGACCAAAGACAACGCGTGTCTATGTAGAAAGGTGGTGCTTGATCTCGTCATTGTAACGCATAGATGAGGCGCCGCGCTCTATAAATTGAGGGCGTGTCGCTGCGGGAAGCAAGCCAGTGTCGCAGTGAGTAATCAAGTGCTACTGCTGGACTCCTAGCGCCAACCCCGGTTTTTGCAAGTCCACGGATATGCGATAGATTGGCGCGTTTCTACGGGACGACCAAAGCATGATTCTTCAGGTTTTGTTCTGCAACAGTACCCGGTAAACAATAAGATGTTTATTCTTCCTGTTTCTCTCGCCTACTTTTTATTATTTTGAAAACTGTTGGTAGTAGAGCCTCTTTAATTGAAGGCTTTGCACTACTTTTTGAGAACTCTGCGTTTTTTCTTTAGGCTTGAAGTCCTCTCTATTTTCTCTTGCTGTATAAAATTTGTTTTGTTTGTTAACTATGATTTTTGACTCTTTCTCTGATTTAAACTGGCGAAAGCTGGGCCCCAAATTGCTACCTGTTCTATCACAACAGATAGTTGAGATCCGGCTGCGTTGTCACGCAAATACCCACACTCTTTAAGGGCCACATTTTGAAACGTTCTTTACCTGAGTGAGGACTCATGTTCTGAAAAGAGCGGCTAGCCTTCTTTCAGTGAATGTTTGAACACACCTTGTTAAGAAGTACTTAAGGAGCCCTTCCATGGAACGCCCTTTGCCTTAGGTAGGCACTGCGCTTCCTTAATGCTCACTTTCATGACTCCTTTACAAGAATGCATGCTTGCTTGTACAACAACGCGCTTTGTGTTTGCCCAGTAGGGCTTCTCTGGCAGCTCGAGCGACGCCCACTGTGAGTGGGAAGCCGCGCAGAGCTGGAGCGCACAAGGTGCTGCTCCAGCTGAGCTCCTGCGTTGTCAACAGTTCAGTGTAGCGAGCACAATGAATTTTCTCTGTTAAGTCCATTACATCATTGAAAGAAACTTTTTCAGATAAAATTCGAGAGAACGTAGGAGCGCATCTCGACAGAAACAGAGCGTTATAAATATACACTTGCTTTTTACCATTTGAGCCACTACGCCTCAAACATTAAGCCCATAGTCTCGACACCACGCGGATACAAGCTGCTCTCGTAGCTCTGAGTGCCTCTTTAGCCAACCCAGCTAGCACAGAATGTGGAGCCCCAGTAGGTCCGATGTAGGCAGTAGGGTTGGGGAACCATCATAAAACCTGCATTGGTCCCCATATGGGGCGAAAGCGGGCCAGCCCCATTTGGGCTTGCCCCGTTCCAGCTACATGGGCCCCATAGCAGCATTGTTCGGGCTAATGCAGAACATATTCCTGCATCGAGACAACAAGAGTCCCTTGTCGGATATTTGAGGGCAATGCAACCTAAATGTGGGCTCTTTATGGGAAAGCCCTCACAGACCCGAAATGACGCCACCCACAATAAATCTATAAGGGACCTACATCGGCCGTAGGGGGCAAGAAAACGGGCATGCCCACATGCTGCCCCGATCGGCTTCTTGTAGACTACTTGAGGGTTGATGGAATAGGAATGAGAGCGGAATTTGGGCAAGCGCTCTTGAAGCCCAAATCCGGGAAACTTAGCTAAACCGCTTTAGGTCCCACATCGGCTGTAATGGGGCTAGAAGGCGGGCTTGTCCGCATGGTCTCAAAATCTGTCCCTTGTGGGGAACTTGAAGCACGTGCAACAGCAGATGAGCTCTAGGTTCAAAAACAACACCCACTCCAATTGGGGCTGCCCATACAAAACTGCTTTAGGTCCCATATCGACCGTAATGGAGCTGAAAGGCAAGCGTGCGGGCATGAAACCACAATTGGTTCCTTGTGGGGAATTTGAAAGCACGTGCAACCGCAAGAGAGCTCTATGTCGAAAGAAAACACCCTGCCCAATTGGGGCTGCCCACACAAAACCGCTGCAGGTCTCACATTTGTCTTGGCGGGGAAGAAACTAGAGCTTCCGTATGTTTGTCACATTTGTTAAGAATTATTGCTGATGCACCATAACTGCTGACTCTTGTCGCAATAAATAGCACTAATGCAAATGCGGCTGCCGAATGAATGTGCTGTACGTTCTATATTGGTCGTAACGGCGCTGAACACAACAGCATTTGCGTACACTATTGTGCAAGCATTCTTTCCATCTTTTATTTGTATTAGAAGTTGCCCTAAATTATTAGTATAGATGATTTGTATAACAGTTGTTGCCATTTTAGTCGGTTAGAAATATTACAAGGCTTTAGTTCGTGCGCTCATGCAAAGCGCGCTAAAATACTGAAACATACTCATTACCAGGTGTTGCTCCTTATGTGGTTGCCGTGGGCAACCTAGGTCTGTGAGCGCAATATTACTGCTCAGGACACACATCTCTACCCAGGTAGCACAAAGTGGGCTATGAAGGGTGGGCCCCGGTGGGCCCGATGTAGGCAATGCAGGACAGCCCCGGTGGGCTCAATGTGGGTGCTGCAAGAGGGGCCGACGTAGGCCCGAAGCGGGCTGTCGACAAAGCCCCAATGGGCCAAACTAGGGGCCGATGCAGGCAGCCCTTGCGGGGCTGGCCACATTTTTCCGGCATTGTTAAAAGGGCACATCCCGCCAACTCCCCGCGATGGTCCTACTTTGGACCGATTTGGGCAGCCGCTTTGGAGGAACGTTTTGTTTTTATTTCAGTTAGCCCCTCAGAAAATGACATAGGACCAATGCGGGTTCTATAGCGCTAGCCGCACTTGGGCGTGCCCACATTATTCTCATAGGGGTCCGACGCAGGAAATTGATGGAAAGCCCTGGTCCAAGTTTTCCCAAACATTATTTATGCACATAATTAAGTAATTATTTTATACACGTCTGCACTTTCTAAACAGCCACAATATTAAATTTTACAATAATTCATAACATTCATCTAGCCGAAATGACTTCATGTACATCGTGTTCAGGCTATGGAGACGTGTGTTCTGAACAGCAATATTGTGCTGGGCGTTGCAGGCTGTCCAAAGCAATCACATAAGAGGCAACGGTTAGCAATCAGTCTGTTTTGGTATTTGTAGCGCAATTTGCATGAGCGAGAGAACTAAGGCCATGTAAATTTCTAATCGACTAAACATGGCAACAGCTGTCATACCAATCATCTATAATAGTAATTTAGGGCAACATCTAATGCAAATAAAGGTTGGAAACAATGATTACGAAATTACACGCACGACTTCTAGCCCCATTACGGCCGATGTGGGACCTACAGCGGTTTTCTGTGGGTAGCCCCAATTGGGCTGGATGTTGGTTTTGAACCTAAAGCCCACTTGCTGTTGGACGTGCCTTCAAATTCCCCACAAGGGACCAATTTTGGTATCATGCGGGCCCTCCCGCCTTCCAGCCACATTACGGCCCATGTGGGATATAAAGCAGTTTTATGTGGGCAGCCCCAATTGGGCTGGACGTTGTTTTTGAACCTAGAGCCCACCTGCTGTTGCACGGGCCTTCGAAGTCCCCACAAAGGACCGATTCTGGTAGCATGCGGGCACGCCCGCCTTCCAGCCCCATTACAGCCTATGTGGGACCTAAAGCGGTTTAGCTAAGGCTGCCTCATTTGGGCTTCACGAGGGCTTGCCCAAATTGAGTCCTTATTCATATTTCACCTGCCCTCAAGTAACCTACAAGGGGCCGATTGGGGCAGCATGAGGGTGTGACTGTTTTCTTGTCCCACTACGGCCGATGTTGGTCCCACAAAGATTTAATGGGGGCGGCCTCATTTCGGATCTATGAGGGCTTTCCCATAAAAAGCCCACATTTAGTTTGGATTGCCCTCAAATATCCGGCAGGGGCCCTTGTGGTCTGGATGCAGGAATGTGCTCTGCATTAGCCAAAAACGCCGCTATGGGGCCCATGCAGGAGGAGCAGGGGCAAGCCCAAATGGGGCTTGCCCACTTTTGCCCCATCGGGGACCGATGCAGGTATTATGATGGTTGCCCGAGCCCCACTTGCCTACATCGGACCTACTGGGGCCCCACATTCTGTGCTACCTGGGTACCGCCTGAACAAGATGGAACATGACGTCATTTAGGCTAGAATATTGAAATGAAATTATTCTAAAATGTATTGTTGTAGCTGTTTTGAAAGGACAGATAAAGCTAAAATAATTGCTTTTATTATGTCCGTAAATATTCAGTGGAAGAACTTCGACTAGGGCTTTCCATCAATTAGCTGCTTCGGAACACTATGAGAAATGTGGGCAAGCCCAAGTGTAGATTGCGCTATAGAACAAGCATCGGTCTTATGCCATTATCTGAGAGGCTGACCGAAATAAAATATATATGTTCATTGAGAGCAGTTGTCCGATTCTGGCGAAAGTAAGAACATCGGGGGAGTTGTTGGGATGTGAACTTTTGGTAATGCTGGAAAAATGTGGGCATCGGTCTTAACTCGGACCATCGGATCTTTGCCGGCAGCCCAATAAGGCCTACGTCGGCTCCCGTTGGAGCAACCACATTCAGCTCATCGGGGCTCTTTTGCATTGCCAACATTGCCCCCCCTCCCGCCTTCATGGCCCACTTTGTGCTGCCTGGGAAGGAGCCGCTAAGGGTGGCTCGATAATTAAAGGACTCCCTTTAACACCATATTTAGTTTAGGACTATGGAGGGCTCCTCGTGGAAGGTAAGGAAATAGCCTAAGCCAAACAGCGTTCTGAATTCCGGCCCGGAGAATGTCTAGGAGTGTGCGCGCCAAGAAGTGGCGCATCAGTAATTCGCATAAATATTTACACGTAAAAATTATTCTGGCGTCAGTGACGGGAACTTTGGCACACCCAATTGCGGAGAACTGAGGACTAGTCGGAAGAAGCTTACGAAACGTTCTTAAAAAGTATTTAGCAAAGGAGCAGTGGACTGATGTATCATGCTGTAGCGGTTGTGTATGGTTCACTGAATATGGGTAAGTATAAGCAATTTGGCAGTTCAGATGCCAGATGTATATAGACATTGCTGAACATGTAACTATAGAAATGGCTGAAAGGGATAGGATGGCGGACGTGGGTGCATCGAATTCAATAGGAGGCTTGACAAAAAGCTGCGAGGAGAAGATGATAGAGACAAAAAAATGAAAGACAAAAGTCCATGGGTATAGAAGCCTCTGTAAACTAAAAATAGAAAAAAAGAGTCAAGGCAGAGCCCACTTAACTGTATACCCAGGAACCTTGAAAAGGGCCGTCAGAAGAAAGAGCAAGAAGCTGATATGTAACCAAAAGAACTCGTTTTAAGACAAAAAACAAAGCACAGAATGAAGCGCTATGAAATTTCAAATGACATAAGAAAAAAATTCTAAGGCACAGTTTTGTACAACTTAATTGCAATGAGGCGAAAGTCTTTATAGTGCGGTGGTCCTAGCCCTCCACTACGGCACCGCTTTCTTTATTTCCAACATTCCTCATTTTTATTACGACTCTGTGCGGCTTTTTTGTATTGAAAATGATCTGAAACGCCGCTGATTCCAGTTCTACTACATCCGCTTAATGCTGTGTCGTGCAGAATTCTAGGAAGTGCCAAATGAATTGCACCGCACGGACGCCTAAATTGGACGTCCAGCGAGGTCAGTTTCGTATATGCATGTATCCTCTGATGACATCATTATCTAATATGATGACGTCACTTTCGGTCATGACGTCAAGGCTGATGACATTATCATGTGGTGAATTCATAGTCATTTGTCATTTCCCATGAATAGTTAGTCATGCATAATGACTAATTAGTACTGGTTAGTGACTGTTTAACCTATATTTAACCTGCCTATTTAACCTATATGCTGAGTGCATCATGAGGAAGGCCGGTCTGGACGAGTTTTCATGGAGTGAAGATGGCTGGAAAACGTAACGACAACCTTAGATATGCGGATGATACCAATTTAATGGCAGAAAGTGAAGTGGAACTCAAGAGACTTTTGATGCGCGTACAAGAAGAGAGTGAGGAATTTGGGCTTAAACTGAACATTCAAAATGCAAAGATCATGGAGTCTTGCCCTATCAAGTCCTGGAGCATCAAGGGACAAGAAGTGGAAGCTGTGACAGATTTTCTCTTCTTGAGCTCCAAGATTACCCTGGAAGGAGACTGCAGCCATGCAAGTAGGAGACGCCTGCTTGTGGGAAAGAGCCATGGCTAGTCTTGACCACCTAGTAAAGAGCAGAGACATTAGTCTGCTAACCAAGATCCGTATAACTCGTTCTATGGTATTTCCAGTTGTGACGTATGGATGAGAGACTTGGACTGTGAAGAAGGCTGACCGCCGAAGAATTGACTCGTTTGAATTGTGGTGCTGGGGGAGACTCTCGAGAGTTTCTTGGACTGCCAGAAGATCAAATCAGTCGATATTGTCGACCATTAACCCTGACTCCTCATTGGAAGGTCAAATTCTAAAGTTAAAGCTCAGTTACTTTGGTAATCTGATGAGAAGAGAGGAGTCGCTGGAGAAAGATTTGATGTTGGGAAAGGTTGAGGGTCACCGAAGAAAGCGTAGGCAGCGAACGCGATGGTTACATGGCATCCTCGAGGCGCTGCAGATGAAATCATGTGATGTTAGGAAGATAGTGAAAGACCGGAAAGCATGGCGTGATATGGTCTAGAGGGACACGAAGAGTCGGACACGACTGAACGACTGAAGTGAACTGAGTGACTAGTTAGTCATTAGTTAGCACTAGTTACTGACTAGTTGGCTATTAGCCATAATTATTATCATATACTAGCTGAGGTGTGGCATGATCGTGGCCGGACGGACAGTCATGGCTGCGAGTATTAGCCATTAGAGGCTATCGCCTCAAATTTTACCAACAGGAGAAAGCGCTTTCCTTGACGGCCAATGAAGCGCGGATGAAGAGATGCGCAGCCGACAGCTCTAGCCAAAGTGAAGTCTACTAGTATCCACTGTCAACTGCTGCCCGCATAGGTACACGGCAGCGGTAATGTTGTTTCTCACCAAAAACATTCGTTGGAAATCCGTTTTATTAGTGAGAAATACAGGGAGCACAGGTACATGAATTTGTTCGTGATGAACGGCTTTTCATAGAATGCATTCCTGAGGTATTCCTAAATGGTTCCGCTAAACTGTTGCTTGAAGCCAGATTGCATGTGAAAACTGTTCTTTCCCGGATTCGTGTCATCGACATTGATAAGACACCTTTTGTAACTTCATTTTGGTCGACAAAAAGGAGCCAGACTACTGAATTACAAATATATGTTTCTCCGGCGACGCTGTCAAGATTTTCAGTCCGAAAGCAACGATTCAACAGTTTACTGTAGGTGTGTCTTCTTACACAAAAGCCAAGGCTCTGGCCGCGCAGTTCTAACACTTCGACCTGGCGAGCGCATGGGCCCTGTTAATGAGGCTTACGGACTGGCATATGCCACAAATGTTGCAAAGCACTTCGTTTTATATAAGGCTTTGGAAGCGTCGCTGAATGTGAGTTTATATGTTAAAAAGGCGCCAACTAACTATTTCATATCCTAAAAGCTGCTAAATTTGACTCCACTGGTAAATGTCATCATCATCATCATCAGCCTGATTATACCCACTGCAGTGCGAAGGCCTCTCCCATATTTCTCCACGTAACCCGGGTCAGTGCTAGTTGCATCCACTTGACCCCTGCGAACTTCTTGATCTCATCAGCCCATCTAACTTTCTGCCGCCCCCTGCTACGCTTCCTTCCCTTGGTATCCAGTTTGTTACCCTCAGCTACCATCGGTTATCCTCTCTTCGCACTACATGTCCTGCCCGTGTCCATTTCTTCTTCTTAATTTCCACTAGAATGTCGGTAACTTGAGTTATTTTTCTGACCCACTGTGCACGCTTCCTATCTCTTAATGTTATCCCTACCATTTTTCGTTCCATAGCCCTCTGGGTTGTTCTCAACTTAAGTAGAACTCTCTTGGTTAGCCTCCACACCTGGCCGAAAGTACCATAGGCATCCTATGGTACTTTCGGCCAGCCTATATTACATAGGCCCTTCCCAATCAGTTTTCTGCATACCTATATTATTACCACGTCTAGCTCCTGCCGCTGCGTTGGTAATTCTCACCTGTCATAGTTGGGATTTTATTTCTCTGTAGTGCTTGTGCGACCTCTAGGGACGCAATACTTTGAAGTATTGGGCGATATGGCTTTCCCAAACACTGCTTCCGTATCTCCAGCATCACAGGCGAACTGTCGACTACATGAAAGGATTTTCTATTATCTATGAAGTCTACGTATAGACGCGGCTATATTTATTTTGAGCACAATGGTAGTGTGAAATAGCTTTTTGTAGTATGGCCTTGCAACAGGCTTCTGAGTGCTTGGTTGTTTTGGATCTAAGTTGGTGTTAATTGTAATCGATATGTTCATAATTCTGTATTATGCTTCGGACAATAATCTCATATAATTACCTGCTGTATTTGATGTCAAATTCTTCTTCAGTGCGATGACAATAGCCACCTTCTTGTTGCAAGCACGCTCGAGGTGATGACGTATTGCTTAGAGTGGGCACAGTGTTTAGTTCTATCTGGAAAACTTAAAAGTTATGCTATTAAAACATCTTTACCAGCGGCGTGTTTCTCTTAGCATGGCGCACAACAGTTGCTTTATATCACATATTTTTTGACGCAGACGACACCGAACTTCCTTGTCCTACTGCCTCTGTCATGAGCATTAAGACAATTCATTGGATATTGCTCAGATGTTCGAGAACCTCCTCAACAAATTGGCATGTCTTGTTATTGACATGATCCTCCTTCTCTCCTAATGAAGATCTAAGTATTTTCTCTCCGAAAAGCGTCTATTTTATCTCCTAAGAGTGCCTCCTTTTTTCAGACCGTGCACAAGGTTTATGTACTTAACTTCCTTGTGATGGTAAATCCAAGCTTACTTATAAGATGTAAAGTTTCTGTAAGCTCTCTTATGCCCCCTTTGGGTTAGAGGCCGTCACGCCTTTTGCGCGCCTCGGTGAGCTATTTTCTCGCCTGCCAGGTTTCTGGCTGTCTGGATATCTGGCTGTCTGTCGTTCGCCTCTCTTGGCACTGAAATTGCCTATGAGTAATATACCCTGTGAATTGGCTATATTCACTGTCGACTCCACAGTTTGATAGGAACTTTCAACTATCTCGTCATAATGGCTGGGTGTAGGTGCGTTTGCCTTTGCCACCTCCGAGTGATATCTTCTCTATCTCCAAATGCGCCACAAATATTCCCAATTATAATCTCTAACACACCAAATTACGTTTTCAGGACTCTCAGTATGCCTGTGCTTGAAATGAGGATAATATATTTTTCGCTGCTAAAATAGTTCTCGATTGCCGATACCTTACCTAAGGAGAGAAAAAAGAAAAGCCCGAAAAAGGTTGAATAAGATTTTTAGTCGACTTTATCACTGATTGCTTACCCTTCAGCAATTCCTAAGCTCAAGGTGTCTTTTCAATAATACCTCCAAAATGTTTCACGAAGACATCTTAACAAATAATCACGTAATCAACCATAAGCGCTTTCTTTCAAACAGCAGCTGATGAAACGTTTTGCACAAAGTTAAAAAAACTCCTTAAGCAACCGCGAAAGGAATTCATCTGCTTCGTAACGCACAAACCCCAGTGAAAGTAATGATCATACAGATTTTTCTACTAATATGTATGACAAAGACTTGTCTCATAAAAATTATCTAAGAGAATAGGAACCAGAAATTCACCATAGGAGACAAATTGTCATTTATCGAATTTGGACACACGTAATCTGCGCCAGTGTTTACATTATTTTCTTCTTGCATTTTAGACTATACCTGCAAGTCCGGGCTTCACAAATCGACTGCAGTGTAGATTAAGAATTTTGGATTAGTCGCGCTGTAACAATGTTCGAGTCGTTAACGAACATACAAAGCACTATGCAATAGGGTCTGTTAAGGATCAATTGCACACTAGGAAGTCGACAGCATGCAGTGGAGCGTACCAGAGTCCTAATTAAGCCAGAGGGCTGATTAGCTGCGGTGATAGTTTTGTAGTTTTATTAGAGAAGACGATCAGTACAACAGAAATACACCAGCGACATTGCCGCCACTGTATATAAAAGAAACTGCTTTTCACGGACAAATGTAGACATTCCCCAAAACTATTTCTTCGTGGTAGCGTTAGTACTACTGCTAAAAATAGTTCAGGGAACGAAGATTCAAGCAGCAATGTCAGCGCAACCAGAATATCCACTAAAGAACATTTCTTCTGATGACTCGATGTTTATGAGTGGTTCACCTACAATAGAAGAAAGTGAAATTGATCAGGTTGGAGAAGCCAACATGATCGAAGTGTGCTTCAACATCGGCTTAAGCACTAAATGGATCGCCACAGCTCATAAAGCATGTGTCGGCAGGATAAAAAGTAAGTGAAAGTATGTGTAAAGTAGTTTAGTATAAAATAAAATAAGTTTCAGTATTCATAATACAAAATAATGGGTGGTATATATTTCAGAGGTGTCAAATTCCTGCCAATACAAGTTGTTGTTAATGTTGTCCAAATAACTTATGGCACATACCCACAGAGGGGGATCGCCCAAGAATTGGGTAATAAAAAAAAATTTTGAAGTATACTTGCATAAAAAATAAAAATAATAATTTATTTGAGGGATAGAGGAAAAGAAACAAAATGGCGAAATAAGTGAAATATAAAATGAAAAGTGGTAACACACACGGGAGATTGACACTGCAATTGTAGAACAAGTGATGTTTAAATATTTAGCAAGGCAAACGATTTCATTCCAGTAAAAAATGTTTGCATGGCCGCCATACAAGTTGCTTCCTTATATACTGGTATGAGAACGTAGCGTCAGAAAGTTTTGTAAGAGTCGAGATTAGGGCTGTTGCGGAGATCATGTCGATGCGCTAGCCCTTGACCGAGACAGTTGAAGGAAACTCAAAAAGCATTTTAAGCTGCTGTCAGTGTCAATGTAATAATAATTCTACGAGCACATCGCGCTCAGTAAAGCCGCTTGTAAAAAACAATTAACTTGGATTTTCTCAATACAAACCAAATTCAACCCATCTACATATTTCTGTCATTAGAGTTGCTGCATAGCGATTTCACTTGCTTCCCTGCTTGTATTAGTAAAACACTGAAGTTTTTAAAGATAAATTTTATATGCTCCAAACCAATATACGTGAATAAAAATGTGCAATGAATTTCAATATCTTCAAAAACAAGGATACATAAATTCACGAAAATATCGAAAATAGTGATCAAAGCCTTGCGACAGACACTTTTACGCCACGCACAGATATGAAAGAAGTCAGAGAAACTATAATACAAATTTCGCTTTGACTACAATGAAACTATAAACTATACCTCTACGACCTATCATGTAATAGGTAAAGAAAAGTAAAATTCATGGTAGGCAAAATATAATCATATATTTTGCAGTATCTTCTGGTGTGCGAACTCTTAAATAGTTGCATTGGAAGGACAAAAATGTAACGCCGCTGAAATCACTGCAAGCGAAGTCATGGAGCCTTGCCTCCCAGCGTGCTTTTCAAATTTTTTTTATGATTTAGCACTTTATAAAGAGCATCTGTCTCTCTCTACTATATGAGGTCATGCAGCTGCCCAAACCATCAAATGACGTGTGTCATTGCCGCCTTTTCTGTGCTCTGTGCTCCTGCGCCTTAGGGCGAATGAAACTTACCGGAAGCGCAATATTAAGCAAGGGCTTGGTGAGCTTTGCTCATACTTGAACATTTCGCAGGTAGGCTCTTCTCTAACGCCCATAATGACAAAAAATGCGGCCGTAACGCACAATAATTGATACTTTGGGCTGCTGTACATACTCTTAAGGGAGCGCAGTTATTGATGCATATATTCTGCCGATAATGTACAGCTCGTATAGTTGCCTCGTTATACTAACCTCGTTATACAAGTTATACTTGTTGCTAAAGGTATAAATATTCTTAGAAGTGTTGTGTGAATCCTTTCAAACGGCAAATACCGCGTGCATAAAATGAATTACTGTATAAATGAAACCCTAAAATAAAAAGGAGGTGTTTCGGAGTGTTTGGCCGGGCCACGGAAAAATTAGGGCCACCTGAGGCATTACATGACCAGCTCCGATTGGGGTCATTATGTTTTTATCGCACAGATCTCGAGTATGCTGTATTTGCCTGCAAATACACCAAAAGAAGCCCGTGAGCGCAGTGAGAGCCCATGCGGCCCATGCGGGACCTATTCAGCTTATGAGTGTTCAGCACCATATAGACAAGCGTATATTCTATCTGCTTAACGGCTACATTTTCCTCGCCTATGGTCCCTAAAGTGCCCCACAAGCAACCTATGTGGGCTGGAAGAGGGAATGAGCTCACACGAGCCCCGCCACAGTCCATGCGGAACATATCAATTTTTGGATGGGCAGAACCGTTTAGTACAACCCATTTTTTTTCTGCTTAACGCTGACAGTTCCTTTAGATCTTCCTTCTTGTACTCCACAATGGATCCATATGGAAGCATATGGGCATGCTCGTTTTTAGCTCCGCCACGGTCAGCGCGGAAAGTATTTGGCTTGTGAGTAAAGTAACTCCATCTATATCAGCGGGATGTTTTCTTCATAAATCACATTTATTTTGCGTCTGCCTTACAGTTACCCATTAGAGATCCTTGAGAGGCCGAGATGTGATTCATCATCATCATCAGCCTCACTATACCCACTGCAGGGCGAAGGCCTCTCTCATATTTCTCCAATTAACCCGGTTCTGTGCTAGCTGCATCCACTTGACCCCTCCGAACTTCTTAACCTCATCCGCCCACCTAGCTTTCTGTCGCCCCTGCTACGCTTTCCTTCCCTTGGAATCGAATTTGTGACCCTAAGCGACCATCGGTTATCCTTTCTTCGCACTACGTGTCCCGCCCATGCCCATTTCTTCTTATGTGATAATGTGCTTATATAGTTATTGTCATGCTTATATGGAGCCCATATAGGATCCTGAGCGTCAAGCCCAATTTTGCTCTTTCCCTAAAGGGCTCTCTCACCGGTATTATAGGGGTTGTCCCGGACCACATGCCCATAGGGCGCCAGGGGTGGGGGCATATTGTATCCTGCATGCATAAAGCCAATTCGGGATACACGGTAGAGTTTCTCTTAGACTGTGGTGATGTTGGCGTTGATCTAGAGGTTCAAACTGATGGTAAATTTGGTGACAAGGCTAACCAGCTTCATAAATGCTGTCTTGAAACACTTCATGACTGACATTCATATACCTGGGGTGGGATGACTGCTTCAAGTGATCGAGTATTAGATGGAAAAGTACCATGAAACGCAGGCAAGCCACAGCAAGATAGCTGGTGAAGCCGGTTTAAGAGTACAGCAGATAAAAATGGCGAGAATCCGGTAGTTGCTTGAACGGCGGTGTTGTAGGCATAAGTTATAAATGGGAGAATCTTGTCCCAAAAGGTGTGATCGGAGGCGGTGTACTTGGACATCATGTCACCCAGTGTAGGATTAAAGCGCTTTGTGAGGCAGGTGGTTTCAGAGTTGTACGCGCTGGCTGTCCTGTGGATGGTATGACATTCGCGTAGGAGCGCTTTGACAACCTCGAATAAGAAAGATTTGCCTCATCACTTAGAAGTTCAAAGGGGGCCCCGTGCCGCAGAAGGAAATGATGAAGAAGAAAGG
Source organism: Amblyomma maculatum (assembly GCA_023969395.1). Classification (NCBI taxonomy): domain Eukaryota; kingdom Metazoa; phylum Arthropoda; class Arachnida; order Ixodida; family Ixodidae; genus Amblyomma; species Amblyomma maculatum. Next base: position 27,376 of record JAJIZL010051220.1, read on the forward strand.
CACGATATTGGGTCCGGTGGCAGCCTGGAGTGCTGCTGTCTCCACGTAGGGATTAAGGTGATCGATGGCTACGATGATCAAACAATTCCCTGCAGGTGTGTACGGGAGAGGTCTATACAAATCTATTCCAACACAATCAAATGGTCCGTATGGGCACGATAGATACTGCACTGGAGTCCGCTGACGGAGAGAAAGAGGCTTGCGACGCTGGCAATCGATGTACGAGCGCACATACGTATTGACGAAGGTATGCATACCGCGGCAGTAAAAACGTTGTCGCAACCGTTTATAAGTTTCAAACACATCCAGATGGCCACACTGCCGATCGTTATGGTATGATACGCAGATATCACTACGGAGGTGGCGAGTTACAACGAGCAGCCCCTTACGGCCATCTGGCATATAGTTGCGTCGATAGAGGAGATGGTCACGAAGGGCGAAATGCTGCGCTTGACGACAAAGGGCGCGAGTAGCCGGCGAAAGTGTCGAGTTCGTTAGAACATCGATTAGTGATGTTAGCCACGGATCCTTGCGCTGTTCCGCTGGCATGTCGTCGATGGACAGGGATAACAAAGCGGAGCTGGAGGAAGGGGACAACGGAGCGTCAGGCGGCACAGCCGAGCGACATAAAGCGTCTGCGGCGGAGTGCTTACGCCTTGTGCGATGGATGACTCGGATATCAAAATCTTGGAGCCTAAGCGACCGGTGGGTGAGATGTCCGGTGGGGTCGTTTAGTAAAGCAACCAACACAAAGTGTGGTGGTTCATAACAACATCGAATATGCGCCCATACAAGTATGGCCGAAATTTGTGAAGCGCCTTAACAATGACCAAGCATTCCTTCTCGGTCACCGAGTAGTTGGTCTCGGCCTTTGTCAAAGTTCGGGCTCCGTACGCCACAACGTATTGATCAACAGCGGGTTTTCGTTGGGCAAGAACAGTGCCGATGCCGGCGTCTCTAGCATCGGTGTGCAATTCAGTAGGAGCAGCCGAGGTAAGTATTGTGCGCAATTTTGTAAAAGCAGTAGCGCACGCCGGTGACCCGACAGAAATATCGTTGTGACCGCCGAACTCGCGGGGCAGTAATGGTCGCAAAGTTCTAAACGAGACGCCTAAAATAGGAGCACAAGCTAATAAAGCTCCGTAGTTGCTTGATATAAATTGGCTTCGGGAACTCAGCGACACCGCGGAGTTTAGACGGATCATAAAGGATGCCATCCTTGGACATTGAATGCCCTAAAATAGTGAGTTGGCGAGCGGCGAAATGGCACTTTTTCAGACTTAGCTGCAGACCGGCGTCTTTAAGACATTGGACATTGCAAGACAGTTTCAAGACAAGTTATGTGGGTTGCGAAATCGGATGAAAACACGACGACATCATTCAAGTAGCAGAGAAATGTGTGCCACTTCAAACCGCGGAGAATATTTTTCATCATTCGTTCAAAGGTGGCAGGTGCGTTACACTGGCCAAACGGCATGACGTTGAACTCCTAGAGGCCGTCGGGAGTGACAAACGCTGTCTTGGGGCGCTCGTCCTCAGCCATTGGAACTTGCCAGTAGCCAGATCGTAAATCTATTAAGAAAAATTCCGCTCCATGCAAAGTGTCCAGCGCGTCGTCCATGCGTAGTAGCGGATAGACGTCCTTTCGTATGATTGTATTAAGGCGGTGGTAAGCCACACAGAATCAAAACGACCATCTTCCGTCTTTACTAAAATGACCAGGACTGCCCGAGGGCTACTGGAAGCCTGAATGACACCTCTGCTGAGCATCTCGGCGACGTGCTCATCAATAATGCGGCGCTCTGAGGCTGAGACACGATAAAGACATTGCTTAATGGGGCGTGCGTACCAGTTAGATGCGGTGGTCAAGAGTTGATGTCCGACCCAAGGACGGCTGCTGGATGTCAAAGGAAGCTCAGAATCGGTTGAGCATGTCCAGGAGCTTGGCGCGTTGATCTGGAGCGAGTGCACTGTCGATGCCCTTTTCAGAGGTGGGCAGAGGCGATAAGGGAGGGTAGGAACGAGGTAGGCTAAGGGCGCTGACGCTGTCGGAGATTGTGCCGGCACAGGTGGAAAAAAGCGGCGGCACGGGAACAAAATGTTCAGTTCGAACAAGCTCGACATACCCAGCGCATTGGCCACGTTACATCGTAGGTGGAGCGAACGAATCATTAGAAAGGACTAGTTTGGCGCGGCCGCTTAGTACACTAAAGGCTCAACTCCATGAGGCCTCGAAGCGCGCGTCCTGCGCGTTTGGATGCACGCGCACCGGCCAGAGGACGTCTGCGCAAGCGCAACGCACCGCCAACAGCTGAGCGCGTTGATGACGATTGGATCCGATAGCGCCAGATATTCGGCACACGCGCTGCTTGCGGCAGCGCGCCTCCGAATTTCGGCGTGCAAAAGTCAACCAATCACTGGGCGCTTTGCGTCGTGTATATCAGACTTTTCATGTGTATGGTCTTGTGTTTTCGTCACAGAGGCTGTAAAAATGTTCCACAATACCAACAGAAGCTCTGGAAGAGCCTGCGCGACAAGTTCCACCGATTATGCAGCGCACGACCAGTTGCATACCGCGCCTTGCGCTTACAGTTGTGTGCCGCGTTTTTTGCGTGCCGGGTCGCGGTGCTCACTGCGCAGGAACGCATGGCGCCCCGCGCATAGAACGCACAGGTGTCTGTGTAGTCGGACCATAAGAACGGCGCAGGGCAGAGGAAAACAGCGTCGCGAGACGAAAAGGGAACATAGGGTGAAGAGCACTGTAGAGTCATGAAGAGAAGTATAGTTTATAGGCACAATCGCAGCAGATGAAGCCGGGATTTCAGTAACATCCGCAACGTGGCATTTGGTTTTCCAAAGAACGTTAGCGGCGGTCGGGGTGGTGCACAGCGGAGAAAGCTTTTCATCACGAGCACAATGAATAATGGCGCGATTGCGACACAAGAAGTCCCCCCTAAAATAATGTCATGAGAGCAGTCACGGAGAACGATACAACTGATGACGTAGTGAACGCCCTGAATGGGCATTCAAGCCACGCAAGTACGGAGAGGTTCAATGAGCTGAGCTGTGGCAGTGCGCAAAGGAACCACAGAATACGGCAGAACAACGTTTCGTAGCAAGCGGCACACTGTAACGTCAATAACAGACACTGCAGCACCAGTATTTACAAGCGCGAGGGTACACACTTTTTCAATTGTACATTCGATTAAATTGTTCGGTAGAGAAGCACGACTTCCACTTGTCGACGAAAGCCCAGTTCTTACCTGCGGAACTGCGTCCAGTAGTTTTCCGCCAATGACGAAGCAGAATCAAGACGTATCGGCGATGGCGAGCGACGGCGCGGAGAGGTTGAGCGGCTGTCATGCGAAAAGTGGTCAAAGTGGGACGAGGGCAGACGTAGCGCACAGGGAGGAGACGATGGCGGCGCGTACGGGACCAGGCCGTCCATGTAAGCGGCCAAATACACAGGCTTTTTACGAAAGCAAAGACGTCAACGGTGAAAAGGATTACGTGGACCAACGACGGATCAAGAAGAAGTAGTCGGCGACATGGCAAGCGCTGATTTTTGGACAGAAGATGATGCAGACGACGATAAGGTTTCCGTGAATGAACGCGAAGGTTATGAAAGGGTACAATATGAAGATGCAAGGTGGTGGAAGCCAGATAAGCGGAGGCTCCGGGAGGTGAGGGACGCCTTGGGAGGGAGTGAGCAACGCCGGCTGCTGTACCGGTGTCTTCGGGTTCTACGAAACTGCACCGTAGACTCCCAGGTGTTCTCAAACCGGTTCCGGGCATTGAGCGACTACTCGGCCACCTGCTACCTCCAGAGGGAACCTCCAAAGGTCCTACCGCCATCCACCTGCATTGCCCAGGAGGTTCACCTCAACGCCAAAAGGAAGCCAGCTTTGCTTTAGCGTTGGCTTCAACGAGAGGTCGTCCGTTGCGGCCAACAAGACCAGCTCTTTGCAAGCCGAAAGCCACCTCGACACCGACGCTATTGCCTAGACTCATGAAACGCGTCGCCCGCTTCGAAATTTAAGCTCGAACGCTGTCTCTTAGTTTGAAAGTGGACCGCTGTTTCTTAGTGTGAAGCATCGTGTTTATCAGTAGCTTTTGTAGGGTGTGTTATTATTGTTAATTGTTTTCGTTTGAGTGTTGGCGTTTGTGTATCTGTGAAATACGTCTGCGTCCGTGTCGGTACGGCTGGCGTCCAATTCATGCTTTCGGCCTGAGCGTTTGCCGGACAAATGAAAAAGTAGCGAGCCTGCCGAGATATTTTTCCTTGTTTATTTTATATTTGTCCCGAATCTGTTGTTGTTGCGGCTGTAGGAAGAAGGAAAAGAAAATGCAGGGGCCTGCTACTGGCTCTGTAGCTGAGCCACTTCCGCTGCCTCGTGCAGACAGAAGAGAAGATAGAGAAGAAAGAAAAAGAAGATGGAAAGAAAAAACTGAGATGCCTCTTCGTTGCGCCTCCATCGAAACGCAGCCGCCGAGGTCGGATTCGAATCCGCGTACTCCGGCACAGTAGTCGGGCGTCTTACCACTGCACCGCTGCACCACCCCGGCGGGGCGGAAAGACGCTCGCCGCAGCAACAGCCCACCAGCGAAGCGGTGGTGGGTGCAATGACGGCCTACAACAGATAAACATTCGGTGGTCGGCTAGCGAGTCGAACCGATGTTTCAGTGGCATCAGTCCAGAGGTGGGTGCCGTTATTCCATTGCGCCACAAAACCGACAGGAACACCAGCCTTTAAATGCGTTATTGTTCGTTTAGACAATATATCCATAATTTGTCGCCAGGTGGCGTTACTCAGAGGAATCTTCTCGTCTGCTCGAGTGCTCCTACGGAATATGGTTTGGCAATAAGCCTCCCGGACAGGAGATTTCGGAAATCTGGTCTGACAAGTCAGGTGCCACAACCTGCTCTGCCGGTTTTGATATGTTAGGACTGGGCCCAGGAACGCCAGGGTTCCTGACAGTGCTGGACGGTTGGTTATACTCAACCTGGGGCATCGGGTTTTCTAGCGAGAGATGATCATAATGGCGCGTTCAACGTCGTCTGTCTGCTAGTTCCTGAATCCGAGGTTTGGTTCACTGGTCACATCTAATCTTCTGCATGAGCTATGTTTACCCCACCGTGGCCCTCAGATCAAGTCGGAGCAGATCCATTGCAGTTTTTAACAGTAGCTCTGCAGGACGGCTTCCCATGACTTCACGTGGAGTCAATCGATGAGTCGGCAAGAATCGTGGAATTTGAGCCCGAAGATCCCCAGGACCAGGCTTCTGCAACTTCCGATTTATGGTCTGAACGGCCTGTTCTGAAGCTCCATTAGATGCTCGATGGAACGGCGGTAACAGCATCCGTCTTCGCCAATTCTTCTTCAGAAATGTTGATACATGTCACTGCTGGCCCATTGTCGGACACCACAATGCCGGGTAACCCCTTGTTCGCGAGTTTGACTCTCAAGCTTGTAATGGTGGCTTCAACAGATGGCGAAGAAACTGGAAACACTTGAAGCCATTTATAATATTCCACGGGAAACTGTTGTTGGAAGTGGCAGGAGGCTCAGTCCATCTGCATGTTTTATTTGGATACCAGGCCAGTCGCTTATAGTATATCGGTACGCGGACAACTGCACGAACCATCGTAGCACATTATTTGAGCAGGACTCTTCGACAGTTCTGTTTACTGCGAGGAGCAAACCTGTTAGTAGCTTGTGGACAGTGACGGGTTCGAACGGTCGGCCCATCAAGTACTGTCTGAATTTTGTGACCCCTAAACACGGGCGCTAATGCTTCCTTTTCCAACTGGTATACGTCCTTTCTGCAGACACTAAACTTCGAGATGCTAACCCAATGGGACGCTCCTCCCCCGACGTCTCGCGCTGTGCCAGGACTACCCCCAGCTCGTGAGGTGAAGCATCTGTGATCAGCAGAGTCGGCCTTGCAGGTCAAAATGTGCTAATAACGCTAGCGGATGCTAGCAGCTCTTTGCTTTTTGGAAAGCTTCCTCCTCCTCAGACCTCCAGAGCCACCGGGCCCTGCCCCAGAAAGCGATTAAGAGGGTGCAACACACTAGAAAGGTTTGGCATGAACCGTCTATAAACGTTGATCAGGCCTAAGTAGATCAGCAACTCTTTCACATTCCAAGGTACTGGTCCTGCCAGCATGGCTTCGGTCAAGGTTGGGTTCGGTGGAAGACCAGCTGTACTGATGACGTGCCCCAGATACTCAATCCTTGGTACCAGGAATTCGTATTTAGAAAGCTTCAGCCGCAGCCCGGCTCTCCTCAGTCGCTCCATGACTCGGCATACATTAGCATAATGGCCGCTGTCGTTGGCGCCGGTCACCAGTATATCGTCAAAGGATACCGTGACATGGTGAAGATAGTGACGAGAGTACGGGGCAGACGACACCCCAAACGGAACTCGGGTGAACTGGTACAACCCTTCGAAGTATTGATGGCGGCAAATTTCTGAGTGTCTTCGTGGAGCTTAATCTGCTGGTACTCATCTCTCAGGTCGAGTTTTGTGAACTTAGCGCCCACTGCTAGCCTTGCAAACAGCTCTTCGATGCGAGGGACCGGGTAGGACTCAAGCACTGTCACGGAATTGACTATCATCTTAAAATCGCCGTACAGGCGGACGTGGCCATCCCGCTTTACTGCGCGAACGATGGGCACGGTCCATTATAGACGTCTTTACTGGGCGGACGATTCGCTCACGCTCCATTCACTGCAACATCTCAGCAACTCTGTCTCGTAGCGCGAAAGGGATGACACGTGGCAGAAAACATCTTGGCTCAGCACCCTCTTGCGCTGTAACGTGTTCGGTCCCGCCGTCAAGGGGACCCAGTCCCTTTGAAAATACTTCATGGAATCGACTCACCCCTTCTTCCACGGACGTTACCACATTGACTGTTTCTGGCTTGCCGATTCTGAGGTGAAATTCCTTCATCCAACTTCTTCCGAACACTTTGGGCACGGGCAATTCGCGACGAAGAAAGTCATCACGCACGCGCTCTCGCCGAGCTTCATAGTTGCCACTGACTTGCCTACCACCCGCTTCGTGTCGCCGAAAACATCTCTGAGCTGAACTTCCGAAGCCTCTAGTAGTGGCGAGGGACAGAGCTGCGTAAACATTCTATCGCTGATAGTTGACACAATAGCGCCGGAATCGAGCTCCTTGTCCAAAGTCACCCCATTGATGGAAACTTCAACACGCATTGGCTCTGGCCCAGCCGCTTGAAGCACCCATAGGCTGTACGCTCCCTCCTTCAACGGCCTGTATTCCGTCGCCGACAGCTCGTCGTTCAGGTTGTAGACAGGATTCGGACCATTCCAAAACCTCGTTGTTGCAACCTTTGACAGGCTTGACTGGCATATTCTCGCGATATGTCCTCTCTGCTTGCACTTGAACCAAACGGTGCTCACGTGATGACATTGGGGCGCTCGATGATTCCTCCCCCACCCCAAAAAAAAAGAGATCCACTTGCCTGGTGCTTGGATTTCACAACGTTCGCAGACTCCTCGGATTGTACTGGCATCGCTTAGGGTAGCTGAGTATATAATTTATGGGAATCCCCCTCTGCAGCCTCCATGGCAATTACAATATTCATTGCGGTCTCAAATTCCAAATCTGCAGTTTCCAGTAGCCGCGTCTGCATTGGGACATCGTTGATTCCGCTCTCGATTTGGTCCCGCAACATCCACTCACGAAACTATGTGAACTTGAAGTCATCGGCAAGCTTGTGTAGCGATGCGATGAAGTCGCTGATTGATTCTCCGTCCTGCCGGTGTCGAGAAAAAGCTTGAAACTGGCCACAACTTCCGATACATTTGGCGAGTAGTGCTTGTTAAGAGCGTCAAGAATTGCGGCCAAGGTGGTGTCGGCAGGCTTCGTAGGGGCTAGCAGGCTCTGCAGCAGAGTACGTTCCTGATCCACAGCACGTCAGAAAAACAGCAGTCTTCTTCGTCGCAGCAATGTCGCTCGCTGCGATAGAGTTCCACCCGTTCACAGTACTCGGTCAAGGCCGACTTATCCGCATCAAATGGTTACACCTTCCGGACAACAGACATGGCCGATCCAGGGCGGTAATGACGCGGACGTGACCATGGTTTTTTGCTCGTCGCCAGTTGTGATAACCCGGGCCGGGAAAATTTCCCGACCAAAAGCGAAAAACAAAAACACTAAGCGTTACCCAGGAGGTACATGCTTTAAATAAGAAAGCAACAAAACGCGTACAGGTGCATTGGATTCAAGAAGGCGGTAATAAAATTGATCGATAAAAAATACACTTACACACCATCCCCTAATACGAGTGCCTCACTAACAAGCCTCCCTTTTGATCCTCGCTCCGCTTTTCCAATCTTGGTATCTGCTGTAAGGAAAAGTGTGTGCCCTTATTTCCTCGCGCACTTACCTCCTCCCTCATAACCTAAGAAGAATGGAGGTTGTCTCCCTTACAAAGATCAGGGCTGAGGTGCTCTGAAGAGGATGCAGTGCAGATCACATGCCCTAAGTGTTCAAGGCCAGCTGCCGAGGTGAATATTCGTCACCTTTTATGGACGTTACCATGAATGCAGGCGCCAAAAAGAATAAGACGACTACAAGAAGTTGGACTGTCGACTACAAAGGAGGATTATTTACACTTGCAGCTAATAGACATCATTAAGGGCCGGAACAGTGCTCCGGTTCCTTGTAGAAAATAGACTGCATGACTTCTTTTAAGTTAAAAGGCAGGCTCATTGTATGCCACATGACATGGCTTCGTTATTAAGAAAAAAAAACATGCAGTCGAGGACATGCCACGCACACTGACCACCTCAGTCATGCGTGTCTTCGTATTTACAGACGCAGGCCGGAGCCGTGGCGCCTTTCAGTGAACAATAACTTCACAAAGGTAAATACAGGAGCTTGAAAGTTTGACATGATTTTTTTCTTGTTTATCATTCGGCAAAAACCACTTGCGCTTTGTACTTGAAATAGTCTATCATTTGCAAGATTCATGAGTAATATGTCTTATTGTGCCTACATCTAATGAAGGCGTTATTTTGTTTGAACTATGGTATATCGGATAAAACCAACATCATACTGTCACGTGGTGGTGACCAGGGTCGATGACACAAATGAAGAGTCGGTGATTGCACTGAAGAAACTCTTTATTTGACTGACTTGCGCCCGCAAAAGAACTAAGCAACTCGATGGCAGCGATAGCAACAAACGTGCTTGTCGATCGTCGAACAAAGAATGCCTGTCGCACTCTGGACGTTGAATATCTGGGCTGCTCAGAGCAATCCAGATAACGCCGCAAACTGCTAGTAGCACAACCTGAGCATTGTAGAAACATACGCGAGTGATCGGAATCTTCGAGACAGATCTCTGCGCATCGTTCGCGACAAAGAAAATGATAGCGCGTCGTATCGAGACAACGAGCATGAAAAAACGCGGTATACCGAATTGATAAGCGCGCCAGAATCACAAACATGAGGCCGCATGCCAGCGGCTGTTGAACAGCAACAAAGATTTAAACAGTTCGCGGCATTCCTCCCCCCCCCTTAAAAAAGCATCGCCTCGATGTTTCAAAATAAACAGACATGAATTAACATAAACGTTGCAAAGCAAACATGAATAGCTTTTAGCGCGCAGAATATGGGTTAAGGCGTACAACATGCACAATTTCTGGATCCACTCGGCGCCGCTGAGATGCTGCCGCGCCGTCGGGAACGACCTCGTAGTTCAATTGTCCTAGTCGGCGAAGAACCTTGTAGGGGCCGAAGTATCGGTGTAAAAGCTTTTCGCTCAGTCCGCGGCGGCAAACCGGTGTCCACACCCAGACTTGATCTCCCGGCTTGTACTCAGCATCGCGTCGTCGTCAGTTGTAACGTCGGACGTTGGTTCGTTGTTGACCAGTAATGCTCATTTGGGCGACCCTTCGGGTTACCTCTGCACGTTGAAGGTAGGCGGCGACATCCAGGTTATCCTCAACGATTACGTGTGGCAGAATTGCGTCAAGCGTCGTCGTGGGCTCCTGCCGCACACAAGGCTGAACGGGGTCGACCTGGTTGCCTCCTGGACGGCGGTAATATAAGCGAACATGACGTACGGCAAGACGGCGTCCCAGGTATTGTGTTCAGCATCGACATGCATGGCGATCATGTCCGCGATCATTTTGTTCAGGCGCTCCGTAAGGTCATTGGTCCGGGGATGGTATGCAGTTGTTCGCCGATGGCTTGTATGACTGTATTCCAGGATGGCTTGCGTCATCTCTGCCGTGAACGCCGTGCCCTGTCCGTGATGAGCACATCTGGGGCGCCGTGTCGCAAGAGAATTTGCTCGACAAAAGTATGGCATCTTCTGCCGCGGTACCATTGGGCAGTACCTTTGCTCCGGCGTAACATGTAAAGTAGTCAATGGCCACGATGATCCACTTGTTACCCATAGACGAAGCTGGAGAGGGGCCGAGGAGATCCATCTCAATTTGTTGAAAGGGCAGGTCTGTGGAGGGAATCGGGTTTAGTATTCATGCTGGTCTGATCGGGGGCGTATTGCGTCGTTGGAACTCTGCGACATGTATTCACGTAGTGGGCAACTTTGGCAGACAATCACGGCCAGTAATACTCCTGGATTCGACGCAACGTGCGTGCAAGCCCGAGATGGCCTGCTGTGGGCTCATCGTGGCAACGCATGCAGAATTTCCTGAAACACGAAGAAGCTGCGCGGTCCTGTTGAGTGCGAAGTGCATCTTAATGAGGTGGCCATTGCTTAACGCGAACGATGATACATGTCGCCTGAACACACCAGGAGGGGAAGCGGTCTTTCCTTCCAAGTAATCGGCTAGCGCTTTCTGGTCAGGGTCTGATCGCTGTTGTTCTGCGAAACTGCTGGCGCTTACTGGTCCCGTAAAAGGGTACATGTGAAAAGGCGTGACATGTATCAACTTTTATGAAGAAGAATGGGGCAAGACGGATGCTGTTACCGCCGCACCAACAGCGTCTAATGGCGCTTCAGAACCGGCCGTTCAAACCGTAAAGCGGAAGCTGCAGAAGACTGGTCTTCGGGCACAAATTCCACGATTCTTGCTGACTGATCGATTGACTCCACATGGAGTAATGGGATGCCGTCCTGCAGAGCTACTGCACAGACAGGATGGCAAGACTCGCGTTGGTCACACAATCTACTCTGGCTCACATTGCAACTGCGGCGATGGCCGCGGAATCGTCCTCAGCGTCGGAACAGCGTCCGCGGCTCAAGCAGCGCGGATGCACAGACCTACCGTGGCTGTTCTTGCTCGTGGCGTTCTTGGGCGCCGCCGTGTTCGTGGCCTCGTTCGCGCTCCCTCTGGGCGATCCTCGTCGGCTGGAGCGTGGCTGCGACAGCTTCGGCAACGTGTGCGGCGCGCGCAACGCTCCTATGGGCAGCTTCTCATTCTCCGGCTTGGACGCTACCGACCGACCCTACCTGTTCTACTTCGACCTGGATGATCCACGCCGTTCGCTCAAGATTTGTGTGAGCCAGTGCCCGCTCCGCGCTCTGCGCACCATGGACGAGTTTCTTGGACTCTGGAGCCTGCAGCTACTGGAGCCTTCCAGCCATCATGTTCCGTACCCAGCACCTGTCGCTTGGCTAAACCCAGCCGCCGTCCCTTCGATTTCCTGGCATCTTTCGGTGGATCCTTTCTCATCGCCGATACACCCGTCCGACAGCGCATCCCGGACAATGCACCCCGCACCTGTTTTTCGACCATATCTGCAAGCACCGTGCCTTAACCACAACGGATCGAGTCCCGGAACCGCCCCTGGACTTTCTGCGCATGCGTGGAATCGGGGTGAAAAGCCAGGCCTGAGCAGCGCGCCCTTTAGTGGGCTCGGCAGCACGCCAGCGATGACGCGTGCTTACGTTCCGCACTTCTTCCTGGTGCAGATAATGAATTCTTATTGCATTTATGCTAAGCCAACTGGCCACCGTGCCCTCTTAGTGCTGCCGAGCCCACGCCGCTTTTGCTATATTGGATGTGACTGTGCTCATATGTTGTTAAAACTTCT
>JAJIZL010051221.1:0-21214 GCA_023969395.1 Amblyomma maculatum
AAGTAATAGATAATGTCAGCTACCGGGTATTGTTCTCCTTTACAGAGAATGCCAGAACCAGCTGTGAAATAATATGCTGTAATGCAGTTTGAAATATGGGCGAAAATGGATTCTTTATCGCCTTGCACTCACTTGCGCGAAAGGACATCTAGCGGGGTTAACTTCAGTGTATTCAAGACCTGTGTCTTGAAAAGACGCCAACGCCATCTGACGACTACACCTGAATGAGGGATGCTTTTCGGCGCAGCAATAATGATTGCCTTTTTAATGGCATCGGATGATCGGTGAGTGTCGTCGTGTCCACTCACTTTTCTACTACTAGTCGACGCCAAGTAATGCTAAGACAGTGTACAAGTGGCCACTCTTTCTCCTGAATATATTGTCATCACAACAGGATATTAACTTGTATATTACCTGCACACGAAGCGGTATCGCTGCTTCCTCGCCTGAAACATGACCTCTGCTAAGGTCACTTCCTGGTAGCTTTCCAGAAACCACGCCGGGTGGGCTAACTTGCATCAACCTAGCAGTACCTTAGGCGGTCTTCTTCCTTTGTTTTGTCATTTCCTCTTCTTCATCCTCACCCGATCCTTCCCACTTCACAGATTTTGCAAGGTAATACAAGTCGCTTAGGGTACCAAATTGTATTTCAAGGAAAGGAAGCGTCGCAGGGGGGGGGGGGTAGAACGTTAAGTGGGCGAATGAGGTTAAGAAGTTCGCAGGGGTCAAGTGGATGCAGCTATCACAGGACCTATAGCAGCTATCACAGGACCGGGTTAGTTGGAGGAATATGTAAGAGGCCTTCGCCCTGCAGTGGGTATAATCCGAGTGATGATTATGGTGAAGATTGTGACGAATTTTTAACATTCCATAGCCTATCGATACGAGCGCTATGGGAATCACATCGATATCATTAACCCAAACTGAAGCGGCCGCTTTTCGATGGAGGCGAAAAGCAAGGTGCCCGTGTGCTGTGCGATGTCAGTGCACGTTAAAGAACCCCAGGTGGTCGAAATTTTCGGAGTCCTCCATTACGGCGTCTCTCATAGCCCGAGTCGATTTGGGACGTTAAACCCCACAAACCAACCAACTATGAAGATAGCCTGAAAACTGGCTGGAAACCTCTCTAACGAGGAGAGACCTCAATAGGAGGAAAGAGCAGGCACCAAGCAATAAGAAAGGTTGTTCAGTGAAGACCAAGAGCTCAAACAGAGAGCAAGAGCCGCAGGACGGCTGGCGGGTGGCGCGGTGAGCATATTCTCAGTGCCACGAAAGTTGCATATAAAGCTATGAAGCGGAGGAAGAAGGGCAAGAGAAGCTTGCGCGCGCGCACGTGGAAAAAAAGAAAGAACTACAACAACTTGCAGTCGCACCACGTGTACATGCTGCTTTCTGCATTCTGCGATACGTTTATAGAAGCAGAGGGCAGACATCAGGCCGCCACTGGCTGTCTGTAATACCTGGCGATCAATATGGCAACATGGCACGCAGTCTCCTTCGTGCGCTCCCATTCCTCTAACCTCGTATTCTTCCTTCTCGTTCTGCTTGCATAATGTCTGCGCCAATATGCAACAAGCTCCGTGCCCTGAAGTGAGACGTAGCTCGAAACTGTAACAGTGGTCTCTAATGTCCACCATGATGAAGTTGGTACTGAGATCTCGCTTGTGAATCCCGCTTCTTCAGGAAGACCGGCTTTTAACTTCCACAACTGGACATCAATAGTGCAGAACAAGATGGATCACACACTACAGCCCACACTAAGTTATTCTGAACATTCTTTTGCTATACGCCCTGCAACAGACTGCGCTGATTCGTCGGGCTCAGTGTGACTTCAACACGTCAATCAACATCAGTTGCTTTGTTCATGCAGGAGTCTAGTACGTAAAACCTCCCAAACCTATAAATGGTGCTCGTGACGCCAGCATTTTCTGTGATCCTGAATGTTGCATAGGGGTTATAACCTGCAACAAGTCATAGTATAAGCAAAGGCTCACCAATCCTTGTTTATTCTTGAGCTTCAGGCCAGTTTGTTCGCCCTAAGGTGCAGGGAACAGAAAATGCGGCCGTCACGTACGCCAGTTAAGGATTTGGGCGAATGCATTGTGGCATCTGGACAGTTTACCCGCAGCCTACGGCGCCCCCAATGATGACGACCGGTGACTGACAGACAGCGTCGAAGATACTGTCGTAAGAGTTGTAGACCGGAACTTCCTTGCGCTCGTCCAGCATCTGCTTCAGTTTCCCGTCGTAGTCCACCTGATGGTTCTAACTGCTCAAGCTATAATCGCTGATCTGCTTTCGTCATCATAGCCGTGGGACCATCGGCAGTGTTGCACGATGTCTACGGTTCCAATTCTGTAACTGGGCGGAGACAAAACACCACTTTTCTTGATATCTGCTGTTACATCGCTTACTCTGCTTCCAGATGACATGCTACTTTGAAAGAAAAGCGTTCACTCAGCTGCTCCTCGTTTTCTGGAAGAGTGGCAGTCTCGATGTCCAGAACGCTGATGGTTTCATCCAATTCCGCTGGATCTCTGACTTGAGAATCACTTCGTAATGTTCTTGCTTGTTCTTTATTCTTCTTGGTGACCCCCTGTGTAAGGCTCTGTGACATAAAGGTGGCAATGCTGTCTCACCAGAAAGAGGGAGTAGGACTGGAAATTCATTAATGCAGCTCGAAGTTTAGACGCACAGCCCTGACGTCAGCACTCTGACACAACATAACACTCTGCGCTTCTTTCGTGTTTTTTTTGGGGGCTCACTGGCCTTTGTTCCTGAATTTGTGAAACAATGACCACCACTTTTACCGAAGTTGCGCTACTTACTGACCTCTTCGAGGGAGGCTCAGTGTATATATAAGTATATCCTGTTCTCCATCTTTCCTGTCTTGTTTAAAGTCATTGAATTAACTTCCGTCGTCCTCTGTTGACAGCTTCTGCGTGTCTTGAGTGTGGTCATCCTCGTTATATTCCTTAAGTTCCTTTTTGAGAGCCTTACACCTCACCAGGTCGACAATTTCGATTCCTTTGGGTACCTACAACGTGGGTATGTCATTATGCACAGGCGTAATATGTGCCTGACGACATACCCATACCCTCTTCATCTCTCTCCGGCGTGGTTCACTGGCGGAGATCCTGGTATCTTCCTAGAGGGTCGTTAACGTTCTGGTAACCTTGAAATGAAATTAAATGAAATTAAATGAAAGACGAAGAAGCTGACGATAACCTCCCGGGTTTCCGCACCATAAATACTGAAGAGGGCAGACAACAGAGCGCCTCTGATAGTCTTTAATCCCTGGCTGCTTTCGACTGTCAATATGGCAGCATTGTTGTTGTTGTTCTCATAAATTTGGCGCATACCCACAAGAGAGATTGGCCATGACCAGACGGCGATTACAATTTCTTATATTCCATACTCATGTTATTCTTCTTCTTCTTTTCCTTTTTAAATATGAACCCTCGCGAGTCTTGTGGCGAAATTGAGTTTTCGTTTTCTGCCGGTGGTTTTCTTCACACCGTAAAACTGACTATGAGATCTCCGACGCTCGAACTGAAATTCCCCTATCTAAGCGGCAAATGATAGCTCTTGAAACCAATGTAGATCTCGCTACAAAACTAAAAGGATAGAATTTATGTACAATAAAATATAACAACATTTGAATAATGTTTGCTGAATATACACTCACGTTTTCTTTTTCTTGATGTTATTCCTGAAAAGGTGATGCTCTCATAGTTCCTTTGATTTCTTGTGGTGTATCGTGGCCTTGGCTGCATGCACTCTGGAGTCATATTTATACCAAACATCGATCGATTTTCGGATACTAAATTTATGCACCTGGCTTACTGATCTACCCAAAAGCATGCTTTATTAAAATCCGTTCATGTACACTTGATCTAGGCTTCCAGGCAGGTTGTAGTTCAATCCCCGCCGATCGCCGCTAAGCATATTATTCGGGCCTTCTCACACAAATTTCCCGACTAGAAATGATATTTAGTCGACCTTCCTTCTGCGTAACCCTGAATATATTCTTGGTATTTCGAGAAATGATGTATGAAAAACGCTAACCATTTCCTTTAACGGGTTCACCTCTGTAATGTACCATTTGTACAGTGCGCTGCCTTCATGTAGCTCAGAATTTGGTACAAGAGTGACTAGGCAAATCCAGGAAAATAAGAGCGGACCGCAGAGTCCCATATATCAAAGTGAATAGTTCCAGTCGAAGAATATTTCGAAGAATTATCTGAGGTCAACCAACCATTCGAAAAAGATTGGTTCGCAATAGCCGTCATCTAGCCACCGAAGCAGTGAGTGAGGTGACGGCAGGCAGAATAGATGCCATTGTGGCAAGGAACCCTCGAGACAACCGGTGAATGCTGCTGGTTTCCTAGTCCCCGGAGAGCCAGGAGGAGCCGGCTCTTCGCATAGCACTCGGCTTGCCGTTTGCACGTATGACATTAGCGTTCCTCCATGTGACGCTAGTTTTTACGTCTTTTGTATCCTTATTAGGACGAAGTACTTCGTCGACAGCACTTTGGGTATCGTCAGGCGATATCTCGTTGCCTATAGCATACATTTACTAGTCAACTTGATTGCTGGCTCGGGACAAGGATTCTAACCGACGAGGTATGTAGTCATCGTCACAAGTTTCGAGCCCTGGGGTTCACTACTGAGCCGAGTCATGTGGTTCGTAATAGATTCCATGATCATAATCAGATACATGATCGAATCTCAGCCGTGGCGACCGCTCTTCGATGAAGGCGAAAAGCAAGGCGTTCGTATGCTGTGTGATGTCAGTGCACGTTGAAGAACTCCAGGGGGTCGAAATTTCCAGAGCCCACTACTGCGACCTGTTTCAGAGCCTGAGACGAACCAACCAAATCTCCTGAAAGTATGAACTTCTTTTGTCCTACCCCTCCAACGGGACGGAATTCCAGATTGCTAACGAGCGCAACTACATGGGTTTGTACCGCACACCCTGGGCTCTAATCTTTTGAAAAAGACTGTACCTTTATAGTAGGCCTTTCTGCGATTTGCGTTTCGCCATTGTAACTGAAAATGAATATTGTTTTTGAAGAATTAGAAGACGTGATAACGTCAATATCACTAAGCTGTCAAGCATGAAAATATTATAATCGAGTTGATTTTCACGTTCTGCTTCCCTTGTCTTTGGCAGCTTCATGGCTAAATGTTATTTGTCGCTGACTCTTATCACTGTGATTTATAAACACATGAATAACTTTGCCATGCGCAACTATTTTTATGATTATAAAGAAAAAAGAGATAACAAATGAAACAACTGTCTCGTAGGTGTTCTGTCGTCGTAAGCTGATGCCAGTTTGGGAAGGTACCATAATTACTTTTGGCCACCAATCCCATCTTACTTCTGAACTACGTGGACCGCATACTATAGTCAATGCATTATTGCGGATAATGTATTACTGTATATTCCTTCCCAAGACAACTGTCCCGTACCGGCTGACATAATGGAGGGCGAGGACGTTGTCTCTTCAGTAAATATGCGGTTGAGAGCCAATACGGGCCACGTGTTGGCAACCCGTACGGTTGGGCAGATTAAAAATTGCCGAAGATTACGATACTTCCTAACGCAAAATTTGAGCGCAGCTCACCAGCTGTTTCACCTTTTCGATATATTGAGGCAAAGATTTAGAGCAAGACATGTAAGTACAGCCGCCCTGATTTTTAACAGTATAGCGCGAGCATCGACCAAACTGCTGGTCAGCGCCTTACAACGGCGATAAGCGTGCAACACGGCGAGAGTTCGTGCATGCGCAAGAATGTGGAACGTCGCAAACAGATATTGTGGCAGGGCGTGTGTATTTGTGATCCAAACAGCTTAGCAGAAGACGCTCTCTCTTCGTGCGCGTGCGCGAACTCTCGCCGTGTTGCACGCTTATCGCCGTTATAAGGCGCTGAGCAGCAGTTTGGTCGACGCTCGCGCTATATTGTTAAAAATCAGGGCGGCTGTACATATACAGACAACTTTTTATTTTTCACACATATTACTTCAAGAAGCACTCCACTAAGAGTTCTTGACTATCATGAAGGAAGCTTTGTGGTCGGAGAAATGAAGATAGTAATTAAGTTATCTGGAGATTGCGTGAGGCAGCGCGTGGACCCATTGGAATGTTGGGCGGCGAAGAGATAGCAGCGACTGACTGATGCCGCTGCACCGCTAGCGAGTCAAGATAACGTGGTTTGACATTTCGGCATTGAATGCACGCGCCGTAATCCGCTGATAGCGAGCCAGCGCTTCGGCAACCGGAGAACGCCGTCGCCGCCACGCGGGAAGAGGATACAGTGGTGGCAGGAGGGCGCGCAGCAATCGGGTAACACGCGCGGTCGCCGCCACGGAGGACGAGTGTGGGTGCAGGAGCGCGCGCTGCCCCAGCTGCGGAGATGGTTACGAGGGACAACGGCGACGCCGACAACGACGCGAAACGCATGAACGGGCACCAAAAAGCTGCGCTCTAAAAAATTAGCTGTGGTTTGACTTATGGGCATCCCGAGTAGAATTGGGGAAGCAACATCTGCAGCGAACGCGGCGGTACCATTGAAGTGCGCTTCTGGCCTGCCAATCAAACAATATTTACTTCTTTTTTCAAAATTGAGAGCAGCCACGAACACCTTGCTGTAGAAGTACTTTGCTTTGGGCTAGTTGGTTCATGGTTGAAGTGGAATATGAAGACGGCGCGAAAGGGACGAGGACAAGGAAGGAACACCAAAATAACAGGACAGGCGCCAACTTTCAACTGATGTTTATTCGCGCAAACCCTTTCATTTTTTATGAAGCACCCAAACCGTATCACAAAGGCCTATCACATAGTCATCCACATGGAGCACTCAGATCACCGGCGGTATTGGTCACAGACAAGAAAAACCTCACAGTATAATAAGCCAGTAAACAAAAAATATAACAATTCATCACAGTAAAGCACGCCATCCAAAAAATATATAAAAGCAACCTGTTCGAAAGAGTCCTAAGATTATCGGAGTGCACAAACACACAAAATAAACATATCAACCACAAATTGAAATCAACCATACAATGCAGGTACGCTCGTGCCCAAGACAAACACGGCACGTGTTTGTAATCTTCCCTTCGACCGCAATAACGAAAACAGGTGACAATGATTGCCAGAAAGACCAACAGAAACGCCAAAAAAAAATGGCTGAGGCTTAGCTTGGTTAAGCCTGGTCAGATGCGAAACATATTGATTGCTAAACTCGGCTTTCCATGGTTACACTTGGCTAAACTTTTCTTTCCTTGGTTACACGTGCTTTTACACGGTTTAAACTTGGAATGCACAATGTTTTCCCATCGCATAAAACTAGGTAATAGCATGACTCGTTCATCTCTAATCTAACTGTGTTACCGACACGCACAACGAACATGTCGTCCCCCAGGCCAACGATACTCGATTGCCACTATGCGAATATGTACGCAAAGCAAAAGCTGGAGGCATCGCCACCTTTTGTGAGGGTCTACTGGAGGCGAGCGCAGTCGTCTCCCCTTTATATATAAACCTGTGCCTCACTCCTAGCACGGCTGCACAGCAAATCCCATTATCGTATGGGTAAGCTGTATACAGTGTACAGAGAAATCATTGGTCCCGTCCCAGGTTTCTCAGTCCTACCCCCTCCACCCAATCGACCCCCAATTCCTGTCTTTTTGGATACGGACGGTCACACCAAACGTCACACCCCTGCAGCTGCCTTCCAGCAGACAACTGCAGCCCTCCTTGAGGAGTGTAGATGATCTACACTCCTCTTTACGGATGGCTCGGTTCGACCCGCTACCTTGCAAGCAGCTGCTGCTATGACAGCACCGCAGCTAGACCAGTCTAGGTCCTGCCGCCTGTCATTCCCTGCCAGTTCAACAGCTGCTGAGCTGGCCGGTCTACATCTAGCCGCACAGTTCATCGCTTCCAGTGTCCCTCCTGGACCTGTGAATGTTCTGTGTGACTCCAGATCTGCTCTGCAGCTCCTGACTATCTACCACGGCACCAACCTCTCGGTCAACATTCTCCGAGCCCGTCTACTAGCCCTTCAGGACAGGGGTATCAACTGGCCCTACATTGGGTTCCAGGACATACTGGAGTCCAGGGCAATGAAGAGGCGGATGCCCTGGCCAAAGCGGCGCACGACAACAGCGCCCCAGTCACTGAGGCTGTCACACCTTTTGACTTTTCAAGACCCCTCTTGAGAAGGTCGATAAGGTCTTTCCATCCTGACCGTCGTATCGCCGCTGGTGAACATCTCCAACGGCTCTCTGACAAACTTTCACGGAAGGACAAATCCCTCCTCCTACGACTTCGAATAGGCTGCACGTGGACTCCGTCCCGCATGTATGCCTGTGGCCGAGCTCCCAGCCCAGCCTGTCCCTCTTGCGGCAATACTGGCACACTGGGACACTTGCTCCTCGTGTATCCAGCCTCCGCTGGCCATCGCCAGAAACTACTGACTGGCTACCGGAATCTTGGTCTCCCTGCTGATACGGAAGGGCAATTGCTCTTCCCAGCTCGGAACCAACTTTCTGCTCACCGGCTCCTCCTGATTTATCTGGAGGAGTCTGGCCTCAGCTCTGTTCTGTAGGCCTGTATGGGCCTATAGTGCTTCGTGCGGAAATGGCAGCGACATATGCGGCGTCAGCAACCTCCCCCTCCCCAACCTTCCCCTAATTCCAACTTCCCCTTCCCCCTGGTCACCAAGAGTGATGCCACAAAGATGGCCAACATAAGACGTGACCAGTATCCCCACCCCCCAAAAAATAAACCATAGTCACCACCACCTAAACCTGCGCTATTCCACGTGGTCCGCACAGCGTGCAACCGCAGCCGACGGCGCGAGCCGGTCCCCGTCTCTCCTCTGTCGTCACGTAAGCGTATCACGTGGTGTGACGTCACCATACCACGTGGTCCGCACGGCGTGCAACCGCAGCCGACGGCGCGAGCCGGTCCCATGTCTCTCCTCTGTCGTGACGTCAGCGTATCACGTGGTGTGACGTCACCATACCACGTGGTCCGCACGGCGTGCAACCGCAGCCGACGACGAGAGCTGGTCCCCCGTCTCTCCTCTGTCGTGACGCCAGCGTATCACGTGGTGTGACGTCACCACACCACGTGGTCCTCACGGCGTGCAACCGCAGCCGACGGCGCGAGCTGGACCCCCGTCTCTCCTCTGTCGTGACGTCAGCGTATCACGTGGTGTGGCGTAGCATTCCACATTCTTTGCACGGCGTGTAACCGTCACGAAGGGCTGTGGTTTACCTCTAGCAATATGCTTCGCATAAAAGATGCACAAGAAGGCTTGAACAGGAAAGTTGGCGCCTGTCCTGTTATTTTGGTGTTCCTTCCTTGTCCTCGTCCCTTTCGCGCCATCTTCATAATCCACTTCAACCACCTTCCTGTATATGTCAAAACTGAAGCCCATCACATACATCTAATACCGAAACTATTACTGCTCCTGTCGACGTCCAGTTCCCTAGATGCTTGTATCATATTTGAAAGCCCGCAATGCTACTAAAACCTCAGAGAATGATTTTTGCTACATCTCATCTAGATATGCTCCTACTGGTAAAAGTTCATTTTGCAACATTTGGTTCCTGAAAGTACACAAGGCTGTTATTCTGGAAAGGGTACACCCAGCGCGAAATTTCAGAAAGACTAGTAAATGAGGAGGTCGATTTGGCACTTCGGAGGCAGCCGAGGAAGCAGCCATTCCTTATGCACTTAAACACATGGAAGCACGCATTTAATTTCTTACTATAAAACCACAATGAAAAATTTGCGCGCTGTAGAGTTCACGTTTCTGTGTTCAGCATAATAAGGCGAAATCCTTTGATGGCTCTTACTGACGTGGACAAAGTGTGTCCCGCTTTTGCGGCGGCTCTGATTGGCCGAGGCGGGATGACGTCATAGAGGTCTCGAATCACATATCACCACCACAGTATGCGCGAGTGCGTGCTTTATATAGCCATATGCCAATCAATGATCAGTTACTAATCAACGACCAGTTTATTTATTGACTAACAGTGTTTAATTATCAATTATCAATGACTAACGATAGATAATTGATAATATCAATTATCAATGACTAATTTATTTTATTAGGAATGTCTAAATAATACTCTAATAGCACTGACATCGCACGTTCAAGAACCCCAGGTGGTAGAAATTTCCGGAGTCCTCCACTACGGCGTCTCTCATAGCCTGAGTTGCTTTGGGACGCGAAATCCCATAAAGCAAACTATACCAATAGCTAATAATTAGCCATTAACTAAGTACTTAATTATTAAATAATGACTAATTATCGCTTATTAATGGATAATTATCAGTTACTAATTAATGACTGATTCATTTGATTATTGAATAATCAATGGTCTGAACTTAGACATTTCTGGACTTCGTGTAGACAATGCTTGAAACATTCATGAAACTTGTCACCATTCTGCACCAGCAGAATGTAAAACGGTAGTCACTCACTGTACTCGTAGCAGCATATTACATGCGCAACAGTTGCGCTGCAGAATGCGGCACTCAGGCTTTCGCCTTTAACTATTTTAGTCGCTAAAGTCTCGTAATTGTATGTAGCGGGAATTGCGCCGAAAGTCCAGGAAACGCCCTGAGCCTAGAATACTGCCGAGAAGCGGTCCGAGCGCAATTGATGAGGATGATGATGACGACCTCAAACAAAATGAAACACATCCACGGCGGGGGATTGGCCAGGGTATATTGTAGATTCTAAATATATATGGTCAAGGTCTGGTGTGTTCAGATAAACATCGATGTTTACCTAGAATTTGGAAAAAATAAAAAGGAAAAGTAAAGTAATGAAGTTTTACCTAGCATAGGGACCCGCATGTTGAAATAATGTAATCACGGATAGAATCGCACAGTGGTTTTAAGGCATATCTCTTGATGCTTGCCCCGAAGGAGAGGAGAACTGGAATTGCTAGAGGAAGGCCTAATCTCGAAAAGGGAGTCGCTAAGAAAATTTTGCGGAGTGATGCGAACCGCCGGCAGAAGAGGAAAAAATCATGTACTGATTCAGTTGCTCCACAAGACACATAGGTTAGCAACGAATAGACCCGAACGACATGAATACAGATTTAGTTGCGGCATTATGCGGCGCAAGAGAGTAATAGACTCCTAACATTGCTTTGAACTACACATGCGCCCGCGCCAAGGCCATTTCAGGTGTTAGTAATCCGCTGCAGAAAGGAGAGGCTCGTGACTCAGGTAATGGAGATGTTGGAAATTTTGAAATCGTGCTAAAGTTAAGTTGGAGGTATTAGGTATGTTCGTGTAAGGAGCTAGTGCCACACGGTGTCTGCAACTCCCGGCACGAAGGAGAAGACAAGACGACGGGGAGTGTGTGGCGCTTGCGGGGAAGTGGCACGTAAGACAAAGTGACACGTAAGAGTGAAATCGGCGGAACAGCGTTGCTGGAGGACGGCTGGTCAAGGAGCTGCGGCTGACGGCGTACCGTCTGGTCTACAATCCGGGATACCAGACCTTGGAGTGGCCAACTCCTGTTGTGCTCCTGGAACACGTAGCCAGCACGCACGTTCGGCGTCGTGCTGGGTGCGCTGGACAGACATCCTGGAAATCGGGCGTCTCTGCCGCTTGAAGGCAGCCTGAGGCCTCTTGTCTTGGCCGAGCGTCTCCCGCCGCCAAGTCACCTTCTGGCCTAATCCAAGCGCCTGTGGACACCGGGCGTTCCTTGCACTCCGATCCCACGCAATCGGAAGCGTCCGCATGAACTTCCTTCTTTTGGCGTCCGGGGACTGGTATTAGTTTGTAATCGTCTTCGTCCTGTCCGTTAAGCTCGGTATTTGTTATTGTTTTTTTGTCTACTTTAATGTGTTTGTATAAAAAGATATGTTTCTAGTTTGACTGGTCTGGTCGCGTGTTTGCTCGATCCCATTAAATCACCCTTTTGATTGGTGGGTTTTAAAGGACCTCCTTAGAGTGCGGAAAAAGTGGTCCACCAAGGGCGGACTTCGCAAAACTCTACCCTCTCATAAAACCACAGTGGCCTCTCATAATACCCAGTGAAAACACACTTCTGTGGTATGAGGAGGAATAAAAAAATAAAATGAACGGTAAAGCAAAGTATCCCTCGAGTTTTCGAGGGCTGTGAACACGGATAGACTGTCACAAAGCAAACTAACCTTAGAAATATTACTAGGAATTTTTATTAAGGCCAACTCAATGAAACTCGGCAACAAAATAGGCGTATAGTCAGGGACCCGAAAAGAATAACTCCAGTCAAGAGCCCGGGAGTATATGCCGATAGCTGCTTTTTCATTCTGTTGGGAGGCATCTGTAAAAATGGCAATATAACTCGGAAACTCGTTTAGATACTCCTCTATAAGGTCAGTTAATACATTGGCAGACACATTCTTCGCATTCCCTGGTAGGATGTCATCAAATGAGATTACAGTAGCGTATAGTCAGGGACCCGAAAAGAATAACTCCAGTCAAGAGCCCGGGAGTATATGCCGATAGCTGCTTTTTCATTCTGTTGGGAGGCATCTGTAAAAATGGCAATATAACTCGGAAACTCGTTTAGATACTCCTCTATAAGGTCAGTTAATACATTGGCAGACACATTCTTCGCATTCCCTGGTAGGATGTCATCAAATGAGATTACAGTATCAGGCCGTCGGTTGGTTAACTTGTTCTAAATAATTTATTGATACGGAAAGTTTCGGCAGCAGAGAATTAGTAAACACAGCCTGAGGGAGCTTACACCTAGGCCAAATATTATCAAAGAAGTATGATGGGTTCGATGTAAACATGGGATTAGCCAATCCAGGGGCAGGGATTGGCCAATACCTTAAAAACGTTCGCACAGTGAGAAGCAGAAATCGCGAATTTTGATTAGGTATCCGAGCTTCCAAGTACAGTAAAGCATTAGCCACTGCTTTGGGCAGACCTAAGCAAAGGCGCAGAGCTTGTCGTTCCAAAACAAACAGGGGTTCTAGCTTGTACCTTGGGCACCTAGAAAAGAGAACGGAGCTGAATTCAAGTATTGGCCGTACATAGTTCTTATGAAGCAAGGGCAGAATGTTCCGACGCATACCAAATTTTTTGTTGCTGATTTTCACTAATCGGCCAAGAGAACGTTCACCTTTAAGCACAAGACTTCAAGTTTGGGTCCTCCAGTCTAACTGTGGGTCGTATATTACACCCAGATGTTTAATAGAACCAACCTGCGGGATTAGAAGAGAATGCTGTGACAAAGAAACGTTAACAGGGTTTGCCTGCGGAAATACGAGGACGGCACATTTGTTGACGTTTAAAGCTAACCTTAGGCTGTCCAGCCAGAATTCCAGAGCATTTAGATAATCTTTGAACAAAAAATATAGGTAGTGAATATTAGTGGCAGAAGAGAAAAAAGCAATATTGTCTGCATACACATAAACTTAGACGCCTGGGTGAATAGGAATATTACGCATTAGTACATTAAACGATAACGGCGAGATGACTGAGCCTTATGGTTTGTTTGTACACCTTTTGACTGGGAGTAAGTGTTGAAATTTAACGTACCCTTTGTGCAAAAGAATGATATATCCCTTAAGAATATCCTTATCCACGCAAAGATGTACAAAGGCGGTTGTAGACCAGCTAGTTTATGAAGCAAAATGCTGTATTCTACGCTGTCCTATACCTTGGTAATATCAAAGTTAACTAGAGCTAAAACCTCCTTTTGCCTCATGGTAACCCTAATACAGCTCTCGAAGCATACATGTGCGCTCCAAATAGAGCATCCCCGTAGGAATCCAATCTGAGCCTCGCTAAAGCAATGAATGGATAGAATATGATTCGTGGGACGTCAGTAGAGTAACCGTACTATCAGTTAATCTAAATTTAAAGTGATAGCTATCAGCCGAGTATTGTCGAGATCAAACCCTTCCCCTGGCCTTTCAGTAGTAAAATTATTTTCGTTTTTACTAAGCTTGTGGAATCCAGGCTTTTTCCAAATACGAATTCATAATCTGCAATAGGTCCGAGGCAGAGTCATTGAATAGTATTTCCAGCATGACAACAGATACTCAGATAGGCAATTAACTGCAGGCAATTAACTACAGACCTTAATTCAGATACAGATACGTTAGCGAAGTTTGTACCAAATTGAAATCGGGTTGAAGAAAAAGGTAGTGCGAGCTTGAAAACGCACCGCACGGCCTTGGTATATGGATTCCAATTCATGTAATTCTTTTCATGTGAATCAAACTGCAGACTGTGTGGTATGAAAGGAGGGCAACATTTTTGTACGTTTCATGCATCTATAGAGAGATTTCTGGTTTACTCGGTTAAAAAAATAGGTGTTCAGATTCGCATTATATTCATCCTTAGCCTTAGACATTGTTCTTATAAACGAATCTGCAAAACAACTGTAATTAATCGAGTTGTTTGGGAAGTGGTTGTGGGCTAGGCGCGTCCATACGGCTTTCCTCTGACGATACGTTTTTGAGGAGAGAAGCTTCACTACGAGGGTCAGAGCTGAGCCTCGCGTATGCCGTATTGCCGTATGCCGTATGCGGTACGCCGTGACGTCACAGCCAAGGCCAGCTGCGCAGGCCTCTCGCCAAAGCTCTGCCGGCGTTGCCCAGCAACGCTTAACAGGTGTGCGAGTCCTCCTCATTAAAAAATATATATATATATATATATCAAGCGCGTTACCACTCTGCCACGCCCCGGGTCGTGAAACACTCTTCCGTGACGATGATAGCGGGATTCCGCGAGTGACAGATACTGAGATTAGCGCGCAATTTGAAAGCACCAAAGACTAAAATAGTTAAGTCACTCAAATAGGGTGGAACTATAGTGAAATAAGAATGCACTACAGACTGAGCAGGAGGGTCCTACCACCACCAGACTCCACGTTAGGCAAAGAGGAAGCAGTAAAATGGAGAAAGCTACAGACAAATACATACCCGAACCCAGTTCTTGTCAACCATATATGGCCAGAAATACGATCAGACCTATGTTCACTATGTAAGGAAAGGGGATCTCTAGATCACATAATTTGGGAATGTGCAGTTACCAGGAAGGGCTAAAAATATAACTAAAGACGCCTGGGAGACCCTTCTGCGAAGCTCAGACCCAAAGAGAAATTGTTCGACTGGCCGAAGATGCCGCCGGAGTCCAAGAACTACCGGCCTGCAACTAAGGCGACTGTCCCACCTTCCGGGTGTGACCCTCTCACTCTGTTGGATGAATAAAAGTTCTCTCTCTCTCTAGGTAGTGGACGACGGCTGTTACGGCGCGCGTCTTTCTCTCCCTCTTCTTTTTCTTTCTTCTCTACTTTCTCTCCAGGAGCCAGGAGCCAGTAGCAGGCACGTAGCCCTGCCGGGGTGGCACAGTGGTAAGACGCCCGACTGCTATCCGGAATTCCCGGGTTCGAATCCGACCTCGGCGGCTGCGTTTCGATGGAGGCGAAACGAAGAGGCGTCCGTGTGCTGTGCGATGTCAGCGCACGATAAAGATCCCCAGGTGGCCGAAATTACTCCGTAGCCCTCCACTACGGCTCCTCTTTCTCTCTTTCCACTTTAACTCCCACCTTCCTCCCTTCCCTCACGGCGCGGTTCAGGCGTCCACAGAAAACGAGTGAGACAGTTACCGCGCCTTTCCCTTCCAGTGAACCAATTAATAGCAGGCACGTATGCCCCGCCGGGGTGGTGCAGTGGTAAGACGCCCGACCACTGTGCCGGAATACGCGGGTTCGAACCCGACCTCGGCGGCTGCGTTTCGGTGGAGGCGAAACGAAGAGGAGTCGTGTGCTGTGCGATGTCAGCGCACGTTAAAAATCCCCAGGTGGTCGAAATTACTCCGTAGCCCTCCACTACGGCTCCTCTTTCTCTCCACTTTCACTCCCAACTTCCTCTCTTACTTTACGGCGCGGTTGTGGTGTCCACAGAAAACAAGTGAGACAGTTACCGCGCCTTTCCCTTCCTACAAATAAATAAGTTAAATCAGTTAGGCCCGTACGGCTGTTGTTGTGGCTGTAGGAAGAAGGAAAAGAAAATGCACGGGCCTGCTACTGGCTCTGTAGCTGAGCCACCTCCGCTGCCTGATTAAAAAAAAAACTGATTTATTTATAGGAAGGGAAAGGCGCGGTAACTGTCTCACTTGTTTTCTGTGGACACCGCAACCGCGCCGTAAGGAAAGGGAGGAAGGTGGGAGTGAAAGTGGAAAGAGAGAAAGAGAAGCCGTAGTGGAGGGCTGCGGAGTAATTTCGACCACCTGGGGATCTAACGCGCGCTGACATCGCACAGCACACGGACGCCTCTTCGTTTCGCCTCCATCGAAACGCAGCCGCCGAGGTCGGGTTCGAACCTGGGTACTCCGGCACAGTAGTCGGGCGTCGTACCACTGCACCACCACGGCGGGGCCCACCTCCGCTGCCTCGTGCAGACAGAAGAGAAAATAGAGAAGAAAAGGAAGAGGGAGAGAAAGACGCGCGCTCAACAACGGCCGTCGTCCACCACCGAAACGGTGGCGGGTGCAATGACGGCCTACAACAGATAAAAATTCTGTGGCAGGCCAGCCCCCGCCGCACGCGGAGGTCACCCACCTGTCCCAGACCCATCAGGGGAGTTCGGCCGGGACAGGTAGGTCACCGCCGCTTGCGGCGAGGGCTTAATAATAATAATAATTGGTTTACAGGAAGGGAAAGACGCAGTATCTGTCACACTTAATCTGTGGACACCTGAACCGCGCCGTAAGGGAAGGGATGAAGGTGGGAATGAAAGTAGAAAGAGAGAAAGGGGAGCCGTATGTATGTATGTATTAGGGAGCCGGCAAACGACGGGTTAAAACGTCGTGACGCTGGCCAAGCGTCTACCCGGAGTTAAGCCTTACTCTGCACTACCTCGTTTGGCCCGTTTGCGGTGGGTTGTGAGCGTGGAGGGCCTGCCACTGAATTTTTATCTGTTGTAGGCCGTCATTTCACCCCCCACCGCTTTGGTGGTGGACGACGGCTGTTGTTGCGGCGCGCGTCTTTCTCTCCCTCTTCTTTTTCTTTCTTCTCTACTTTCTCTCCTGTCCGCACGACGCAGCGAGGGTGGCTCTGCTACAGAGCCAGTAGCAGGCCGGTATATTTTCTTTTCCTTCTTCCTACAGCCACAACAGCAGGCCCGTGCATTTTCTTTTCCCTCTTCCTACAGCCACAACAGCAACAGCTCCAACGCCGCCGGGCTGTGCTTCTTGCCTTCCGCAAGTGACAGATGCTGCGTCTTCTCTTTCCTGGAAACGATTTATAGAACGCCGGTGAACTTAGACGCGGTAGACATGGAAGCCAAGTAGAGTTTAGCTGCTAGCGAACGGCGCAGAAGACTAGAGAAATTCACAGCTTTTCGCTACGTATATCCAGGCATAGGAGAGCTAAGCCATCTTTAATTTTTTTTTTTTTTTTGCATTCTTAATTCGACCAGCTGGAAGGAGTCTTGTTTATAATGACAGTCTGTCCTCTCCCTCGTCCTCTCTCTCGTCCTTGTTCATATGCGCTAGAACGTGTCTGAACAATAAACTCTGATCACCGAGTTGCGTCTAACACTGAAGACAATACTTAAGACCGCGATTCGATTTATCAGAGGGTACAGGGGGACCTCAAGGCTTCTCCTTTAATGTCTTGAGCAGTGTACTGTTGATAAAGTTTCGTGATGTACCAGTTGACCTAAACGGACTGCATGGAATGATGGAAGTGATCGGGTGATGGTTACTTGACGTACCGCAGTCTATTGTAGACCAAGATAGTACTCCAATAGCATTTGTAGCTATTGTTAAATCAGTAATTCAATGAGAATTTTCTCTCATATATGTAATGGCGCGACTATTGTAACAATGCACATTATTCCTTGACATAGAAGACCAAAGTAACTGCCCACTATAGTCTGTTCTGAAACCCGATATGACATAATTTAAACTGAAGTCCCCGGCCAAAACTACATTTGAATTATTACGCAGTAAAGCTTCTGAACCGTCTGCCCTACTGACACCTGTGGCAAAGTAAATATTCGCAATTATGACAAGGACACACTGCGGAACAATCAGTTCTGTGACAAGTATCTCAATCAGGCCCCAATAAATTCATGAAACACTTTAGCGCGATGAACCAGATTCGTTTAAATTCTTGTTAACAAGCCTTCGCCCCTGCCGTGTGGGCGATCAGCTCTAAAGACACGGTAATTTTTTACTTGAAAGGACGATTAGGCGAGAGCCAAGTTTTTTGCAGTAAGATAATATTATAGGTAAGTTTAGGAATAAGCTGCTGTATGTCACGGAAACATCATTAGATAGAGCGACAATTCCACAGTAGTACAGAGATTTCTGCCATGATTATTGCCTTAAAAACGAGGCAGTAACAGCAGGCTATATGACAAAACATTATATGACGAAACGGACATTCTAATTATATGACAAAATGCTAATAATCCGCCGTATTCAGTAAGGGATCCTGTAGCCTGGCTGCTATATGCTGGAACCATTTGAACCTGGAAATCGCCAGTATACTAAAATTAGGGACTGGATATACTACAGACGCATTAAAGGCCGATCTCGCTAGGTAATCAGCCACTTCATTTGACTGAACAGCTGCATGGCCAGGGACCCAGACAAAACGGACTTCTTTTAAAGTGCTTGGAACAAAAAAAAAAAAAAAAAACAAGACAAAACGAGGGAATCGACTCAAATATATTTTTTGAGGTTTCAAGTGAGATTAACAAAAATAAACTATCAGCAAGAATTATTACTTGTGCTACATGGCATGGAATTTTGTGCAAAGCCAATCCAATAGCTAAAACTTCCGCAAAGAATATAGGAATATAATCTGGGATAGGACAGATCAACTGCATGTCAAGTCCTGTGAAAGTATGCCAGCTGTAGCTTTTTCTTGGCTGACTGAGGCATCTGCAGATATAACAGTGTGAGGGGGGTATTTTTCTAGATAATCTTAAAGAATGCCGTTTAAAATTTTTGAAGGCTTATATTTCGCATGGGAGGGGAAAATGTCGTCATAATGAAAGTCCACTGCGGCCTGCATGTCATCAACCTATTGCAAAGAACTCAAGTCAACACTGATTGGTGCTAAAAGGTTTTGTGTTAAAGTAACCTGAGGCTGTCTACAGCGTGGCCAATGATTAGATAAGAATAAGGTCGGTTGGGATGCAAAAATGGGAAGAATGACTTCAGAGGTTGGATCTAGCGACCTGATGAAAGTTTGTACCGTGAGCTGTTGGAAGCGGGAGGTTACGTCTGGGATACGGGCTTCCAGATAAAGCAGAGCGTTTGAAACGAATTTAGGATTACCAAGACAGAGACGTAGAGGACGCCTCTCCAGTAACAGTAGAGGGCGAAGTTTGTAATTTGCGCTGCCAGAGAACAGAATGCAACCAAATTCAAGTATTGGTCTTACATCAGTTTTGTCGAAAACAAAAAAAAAAAATATCTCGACGCATTCCAAACCTTTTATTGCTAATTCGTATGAGCCGCCCAAAGCACGTTCTCCTTTAACCACATTGTTTTTATATAGAATCCACAGTCCAATGTTGGATCATGAGTAACCCCTAAATATTTACCCGAATATAGCTTTGGAATCTGGTTGGAGATGAGCTAAATAAATATGTAAATGTGTATCCGGAGGAAATACAAGCACACCACATTTATTGACATTCAGGGATAAATTATTACGGTTCAACCAGACTTAAATCTCATTCTAAAATCCTTCTTGAGGGCGGTATAAGCCATGAATATCCGGAGCCGATGAGAAAAAACTATATCGTCGGCATAAAAATAAACTTTTATATTTGGACGGATGGGGATGTCATTTACCAAGATATTAAAAAGCAGCGGTGAAAGAACTGACCATTGTGGCACAGCCCTTGATTGGTGATATGTGTTAGAGCAGAGGGTTTCGTCTGTACAATAAAAATGCCTATCCTTCAAACATTCACATATCTATTCATTAATATATGATGGAGGATGTAACAGGGCTCAAGCTTGTTAAGCAGGATCGTATGTTCAACGCTGTCCTAAGCCTTAGCAACATCAAGTGTCACCACAGCGGAGACTTCCATCCTGCATAGCGAGAGATGGATTCGACTCTCTAGACCTACGTGCGCGGACCACATGGAGCAACCTTGTCGAAAGCCAATCTGTACTGTGCTGAAACCGTTAACTTTAAGAACATGCTTTGTTAGATGACTGTGCACTATTCGTTCTATTAATTTGACTAAATTTGTTGTTAATGCAATTGGCCGAATATTGTCTAAGTCATATCCCTTCCCTGCATCTTTCAACACAAAAATAATTTTCGCCACATTCCAATTGTATGGAATCCAAGCCCAATGAAGAGTTGAAATATCTAAAAGGTCACTTGCGAAATATTGGCTAAGACTTTAATCATTCCAACAGTGGCACCATAATTTCATGGAGCTGCAGATTACATCGTTGCCAAGACTGATAGAAGTTCAGGCGAAGAAACCTCGGTATACGTTGTGCAGGACATACCTGCCCCTTTTATTATATAGTTTACTATAGTGTTGAACAATGCGTAGATCTGCATGTATTCTCAGTTTTGGAGTTATAATAAACTTCTATTGGTGTAGGAAAGTTACAACATAGCCCGCTTTAGTTTCATTTTCCAATTTCCTTTCGTATCCGTTTTATTCATAGCTTACATCGATATAACAACGTGATAACTTTTTCAGCGAAGGAGCATCCACTGTATATGGTACAATGCCTTACGATAACGCTACGCGACTCTCGAGTGTAACATCATACATATACGCAGCTTTTCGATGGAGGCGAAAAGCAAGGCGCCCATGTGCTGTGCGATGTCAGCGCACGTTAAAGAAGCCCAGGTGGTCGAAATTTCTGGAGTCCTTCACTACGGCGTCTCTCATAGCCTAAGTTGCTTTGGGACGTTAAACCCCACAAACCAACCAACTAACCTTTCTTACAAAAAAGATAGGTAAAATGAACAACTCCAGTTAGAAGAAGACAAAGTAGAATTCTTTCGGTGCTCGCGTGCGAGGTGCGATGAAGGCAAAAGAAGGACAAACGTACCTCGCCGTCGGCACCCTTCCTGCAAGCTACAAGGAAATTCGACGGTGAAAATGAATCTTTTCCCTCCTCTGGAGACACCCCTGGAGCTTTCCGAGAAGGCGATCACCATCCCGCTC
>JAJIZL010051222.1:0-21608 GCA_023969395.1 Amblyomma maculatum
CCCCCCTTGCACTCAGTAACATTCATGCCGTGGACCTTTTCCTCTACAGGAGGGCACGACATAACTTTTGTCGGGTTCATGTAAACCTCGCTAGTGAGTGAAGGTGCCACCGCTGCACGTTGTGTGCGTGGCCTCATGCAGTTTTCACTTTCACAGCACGGGGTTAATATGTCGGTCGGCCCTGCCTGCTTCTAATGCGCGTGCTTTGGTACTGTAAGCATGATTTGGTTGTTCTGATTATAGCGTTTCCGGGTTTTTGTCTCTTTTAGCGTTGCTCTCAGGGATCAGAACTAATTTTATAAGTGATAATGTGCTACGACCGCATTGTTATAACTGGTTTATTTTATCATAAAAAAACAGAAAAGCTGATAATACGCAGTAATTCACTGTTATATTCGATATACGGGGTGTCCTTCTTTTATAACGTTTTACAGATGATTATTTTAAACCCTGCGAGATACACGTCGCTGCGGTCTGTGCAGGTGGATTGTACAGCAAGGCAGACATCATATAAGTTAATATAGGGCACAGTGATGAAATGATTGATTACCTCAGTGTATCTGATCAACTTTTTCTTTATGACTTCAGCCCCGCCGCGGTGGCGCAGTGGTCAAGACGCCCGACTACTGTACCAGTGTACCCGGGTTCGAACCCGACCGTCAGCGGCTGCGTTTTGATGGAGGCGCGTTTAAATTTCAATGCACGTTAAGGAACCCCAAGCGGTCAAAATTTCCGGCGTCTCTCATAGCCTGAGTCGGTTTGGAACGTTATACCCTTCAAGTCGAACCAAACTTGTGATTTCCGAAGTCAGCTTTATATTGAGAAACTGAAGGCCGTCAACACAAACGCTGAGGACCGTTTTTAAAATTTGTTAATCAGTGACGCATTTCAAAATATTTCACGTAAAAAACGGTTTATTTGTTATTTTACCTTGTGAAGTTAGCTTCCCACAATGCAAGCTTTGAAGTGCCTTCGCTTGCCCAGTATCATCGCAGAAATCACGCTGTTTGTAAAGCATAAAATAGACAAACAGCTTCTTTATTTTCTGTATTCGAAATGCGATAGATGCCATTTTAAAATTTCGCATTGTATGAAGCCAACTTAACGAGCTAAAAAAAAGGCGCTACTTTTAAAGCTAAATATTTCGAGATGCACCGCCGAAAACGAAAATATAAAAACTACACTA
The DNA here is from genome assembly GCA_023969395.1 of Amblyomma maculatum. NCBI lineage: Eukaryota > Metazoa > Arthropoda > Arachnida > Ixodida > Ixodidae > Amblyomma > Amblyomma maculatum. Next base: position 1,187 of record JAJIZL010051222.1, read on the forward strand.
CGCTATTATGTTAACGGCCTTCTATTTTCAATATAATTTTGGTCCCTAAATTTTAAGTAAAAAGTTCATGGGTTAGTTTCACTTAAATAATCGTTTCATCCATGAGTTCTGTCACGTACATGATGTCCGCCTTGCTGTACCATCCACCTGAGCTGACGAGCAGCAGCAGCCGGACTAAACCCCCTGCAGGGCGAAGGCCTCTCCCATATGCCTTCCATACCATATACACCCCGTTCAAGTGGAGCAGAGGAAAAATGGGGCAACGTTTTTAGCTGTTCCAGTTTCGCATGTTGCTGCATACTGTATTCTGCGCTATTCGATAACGTGCAAAGTGCATAATCCTCTTCTCGTTGGCAGTTATCTTCTTGCATTGCCCTGGCTATCTTTTCGCGCCTTGAACGATCTGTATCAATGTCTCTACTTCGAAACTACTCACTTTCACAATAAGTGCGGCTGTTTCTTAAAGGGAACATCATGTTCCAAACGTAACAGCAATACTTTGAGGAAATGAACGGAAAAGCGCTCTCTCATTCTCAGCATTCGGACTGTGAACTATTTTTGCTTTACGCGGATCCCCATTCGGACTTTATTCGCAGAGCCCCGTCGGAGTGGCGCAGTGGTTACGGCGCTCGACTACTGTTCCCAACGACGCGGGTTCGAATCCCGGCCTCAGCGGCCGCTTTTCCACGGCGGCGAAAACCAGGGCGCCCGTGCGCTGTGCGATGTCAGTGCACGTTAAAGAACCCCAGGTGGCCGAAGTTTCCGGAGTCCTCCACTACGGCGTCTCTTATAGCCTGAGTCGCTTTGGGACGTTAAACTCCACAAACGAAACCAAAATTTTATTCGTAGAAGAACGAAGGTTTGGGCTAGTTGGTGATAGCGGGTGAATTTCAGTCCCAACCCATTTCTTGCGAAGACTTGAAGAACTCGTGCCACATTCTCAGGTTCCAGAGACCCTGAAATTCACCCACGAAATTCCTCAGGAAGGTGGTCTCCAGTTTCTTGATTTAAAATTGACGTTTCAGCCGGACCATATCTGTTGCCAGTATTCTCCCAGAAGTGAGAAGTCCATGCTGAATTATAAATCCTTTCACTCTAAGCTTGTAGAAGACCGCTATAGGTAATAGTTGTTTAAGGATGGCAGTTCAAAAGTCTTGCCCTCATCAGATGAGCACTAGTGTCGCCGCTCAGGTTAAGAGGTGTAAAGATGCGGGGTACCCTTACGCCGTTCTAGTGTCTAGTGCAGACAAAGTTAACCGATTGTTAAAATGTTCAGAGCGCGGTTCGGAGCTGCAAAAGATTCCTAAAGAACGCAAGAAGGTGGCGGTTATGCCATATGTGCATGCCTTATCAGACAGGTTAAAGAAAGTGGGAGCTAAGCACTGAGTGGATGTTTTATTCTCAGCCCCTAACAAACTAGAAAAACTGGGGGCTGCCGTTCAAAGGAATAGTGAAGGACGCAAAGGAAATAGGTGTAACATTATTCATGTAAGTAGGTACGTTCCGTGTCACAAGAATGTAGTGCACCAAATTCCTCTCTCTTGTGGCCGAACGTACATCGGCCAAACTGGTAGATGTATCAGCGTTAGGCTCATGGAGCATTGTAATGCATTAGACAAACCAGCCACAAATCTAGCCAAACATTGCTTTTCATGTAAATGTGTTCCATTCTTTGTAGATGCCGAAGTTTTGCTTGTTCATAATGACCGGCGCACAAGAGGCTTTCGTTATCATCAGAAAAACTGAAGGGTGTGTCAGCACAACCTCTTTCTCTGTCTTTATCAGCCAGAGAAATGAGCCTACTTCACAAGGGTCTTTGCACACACATGTTGATTTGTAATTGATTTTATCCTGATAAGTACGTCTGGGTTTGACGCATGTTTTTGACGTTGCGCATGTGCGATTGAGTAGAGTATAAATTGATGTGTGCTTTCCTAATGAAGACAGTTCTAAATTCAGCGCCGTCGTTGTGTACAGTCGAGCGCGATTTGAATGTTATCGCGCGAGCGTCGACCAGCCTAGCACACCAGGCACCTGGCGGCCGGGTTTGGAACAAGAAAAATAATCATTTCGTGCTCTTCTCTCCCTCGTTCGCTGTTCCATACAACAACCATCACCCCCGCGATAAACTCACTGCCCTTTCTCTCTATTCTAAGCTTTCTATTTGTTGCGATAAAGAGTCCAATTTCAGTTAATACCGAAAAATACGTCGTGCGCACAATGGTCACTGCCTGTTCGCAGAACCAAAAGAAAAAAAAAGGAAAGTGACGTCCCTGCAGGGAGTGACGGCTGCTGAGGGAAGAGCAAAACGAGTGAGGGAAGCTGGCCTAATACCTCCCTCGCCTCGGCAGAGAATTCTGGGCCATGGCGCTGTTCATGTTCCCGGTCGACGCTCGCGCGATAACCTTCAAATCGCGCTCGACTGTACCTCCTTCCACTCGTCTCTGTCCTTTTGCGCTGTTGCTTAAACATGGACTTTATTCGTATTTTAGTTCCCGGTGGCAGGATGGAGCTATCAGGGATTCGTGAAAGTACCGGATGCAGCTGTCAATTGCAACTCAAGATCACGTCCAAATTATGAGACTTCCCTCCCTTTCTAAAATCCCTGGCCGTAACGTGGTGAGATTTCAGCGGGAGGTTGAGCGGAATTCGAAAAACGTTTTCGTAATAATGTTTGAAAAAAAAAGAGCGGAAAAGGAAACACTGAACGCACAAATATAAGATGATAAAAGTAGAAAGGCCACAGTGAAACATTTCCTGTTACAATTTCACCCTCACTCATTGAACTTTCAGAGCATTGCATATTTCTTGCGTTACTCTGGATGCTAACCTTAAATACAATAAGCACATTTGTAACTTGAAACAAAAATGTGGTTTTGGCAGCAGAGCACTACTAAAAGCGCGTCCCTTTTTCAATCGTGACGCTTTAATAGCTCTTTACTACGCGTTCATTCATCGCCATTTTAATTACTGCATCATTTCATGGAGAAACACTTGCCCATCACATTTATATCAACTGCAACATCTTCAAAATCAGGCCATACCGCAGCGATGCGCTATCACCTCTTCACGACCACAACATTTTTCCGATCGCTTCAATGATTACCTCTAGTCCCGCAATCCTACTTTATAAAGCTGTGCACAACACCATACCCTGAAGTGTAATCAACCATACCCTGAAGTGTAATCAAACAATCCTCATCTCTGCCCAGTTTTAAACAACTGTTATCTGTATTATCGCAATAGTGTAACACAACTTTCAAACAAGTTTTTCACTTTGTATACCGCTTTGTTCACATTACATTCATGAGTGTTTTCATATGTCCGTTGGGAAGATGTATCAAATTGTATATAATTTCCAAGTACTTTATGTTAACAACACCGGCCGCGCATGAAATATTTGAACTTGTACCGCAATCTTACTTTTTTCTTTTTACCATATTGTGTTCGCCGGTTTTGCTTCTTTTGACTGCGTTGCTTTACAAATAATATTGTTCATAAGTTTATACATCCATTCGTAGGAGGTCTCCTTGAGCTCTGGAACCTCCTTCTGTATTATTTATGCAATACCTGTTTTTATGAATAAGCAAACTTTCTTCTTCGAGCGACCGTACTCGCTGACGACCCATTACTGCCGTGATTGCACTCGCACCAAGCATCACAAAGGAAGGCAAGCGCCGACTCGCCGGAGCGGTTGTCGGGTTGCATGCTGCGCAATCCAAGACGCTCCATGTGTGGGAGCCACAGCCGCCGCGGAAATCGCTAACAGACGTTTGCTGGGAATCACACGTTGGGACGCATCAAACATTCCCTTATGCCAAATATTTTTGAGGCAGTGGCACTCTTTCCTCAAATTTTCCATTTACACTTTGCAGTTAAAAGTATGACGCACTTCTGTGCGTTAATAAGCGGCACAAAATGCGATATTGTAGGATTCACTTCATTATACATGCAGCAGTAGCCGTACTCGAAACAGCTGGAAATCGTTTCGTTTTCTTCTTCAATTAAGCCCGAAGAGTAGACATTGCGGGAAAAACCGTATTCAGTTTTTGAGATGCGTACCTGTCACAAGCTGCCTCACCTATACAGCGGAAGTCGCAGGATCTCCTGCCTCACATATAGAGCGGAACTCACGGTATCTGCCCGCTCGTCTGAACAGGCTTCGACTTGACGTCCTTGACACGGGCACTACGCAGCCAGCCGAGAGTATACAATGGCAGACCGCAGCACGCCCGCGGCAATGCGCTCTAGGAAGATTCAGTCTTCCGGGATTCTCTCGCGGCCGCTCTGGAAAAGCATCTTTTGTTTTACCGAGCCCGCGATCAACACATCGTTCTCTTCATCTGTACGGCCGCCGCTACTGATCAACCCAGCCTTCGATGCCTCAACTAACAAGAAAGTCGTGAGAATTCCTTTTTGTCACAGACTGTTGTTAATCGAATATTGTTTAACCTTGAACGGACTTAGTATCTTCGCGCTGTATTTTTTATGTAACCCTTGCCCATACTTACTACATCTGATATACTTGCTTTGTTATCTTTATCTTTTTTTTGTCTTTTATCGCAGTGTTTTTGTTCATTGTCGGGTTATCCTCTTGTCATTTACCGAGTTGTTTATCACATTCCTGTCTTGGCGTTTTTTTTGTACTCTATTACTACGCAGTGCAATTTGGACTACTATCTTTAAATATTGAATTGTGTGTAAAATAATCTGACCTTCCTGAACTCATTCCTCAATCACACACCGACTCACGGGTTGACCGGCTTAACTTCTACCTGTGTTCTCAAACCTCATAGAGGGACGACGGGTAGCCGTAAAGGGGATTCCGCGCCTCTGTTGACCGTAAAGGCGGGGCTTTATGACAGTACCCCATCTTTGCTAACACTCTAAGGAGAGAAAAGAAAGATTTTTCAAATAATTGCATCTGTGGGAGCTCTTCACCGCTATTAAAAGGGCAAGTATTCTAACCAAGAGCGCAGCTTCACGATGCCAGCCAAAAATGAGCGCTCAGCTGGTTTTGCTGTGTGCAGCGCCCTCTCTCAGTTCCACAGCGCTCCGAAGGCACGGAATGGGCCGCCGCACTTACTACCCGCTTAGATTTTATCATCCCAAGAAAGATAGCCGAACTGGATCTAAAGCGACGGCGAAAACTGGGCCCAAATGCGGTTTAGCGCGACAGCATCATAGCCACAGGCTGGGGTAGGGTGGTGGGGACATTGATATAAAATTCATTGAATTAAAATTACTCACGTGCTGCAACAAAACGAGGCTAAATATAAAATCCATCACAGTGACGCAAATTGTTTTACTAGAAGCATCGTGCTAAATTTTGCAATTTAATTTGAGTGCGCTTATTGTGCCCACATTTCCAACTGTGCCAGCTCAGCTTTTCTGGCCTTGTTGCAGTGTTTGAGAAGGAAGCAACGGAGCAGTCCCTTTTATCGCTGCTGACTTGCCTTCTGCGCTGGTGCAACCGGCAATGGCAAGGCACATCTCATTGTCGTGCTACTTTGGAGCATGCGCGTGCAGGAACCTAGTAGCCAGTGACCAAATGATTCGCTTGGAAGGACATCTGCCCAGTGATTTGTAGATATTGAAACTACTAAGTAAAAAGACAAGATGCACAGTCGCGCACTTAAATGGAGATCAAGTTAAGAAGGACGTGGTATGCTTCTTTTTGCAGTAATTAGATTGTACTTTGTTTATTAGCGCCCTCTTTTGCTGTTGTGGGAACCTTGAACCAATGCTACCTATGGATAAACAAGGCGATCGTGCCCTCTTCGCACACGACTGACGAAACAGAGGCGTGTCTCCGCTGCGGTGGCTGCGGCTCGAGCGTAAACAAAACATGCAATCGATTACTTTCGCGTTTTGGTATGAGCTCTAAGGAGTTCATTTCATTCCAAGTTATTTGGCCTTTGCGGTTTCTCGTCGTGGTTCTAAAGAATTGCGACCATGTTCGTTATATCGTCACATTCACAATGAGAGCGCAATCACCGATTCAGCTCGGACACTCGTGGCTCTCACCAACCAAGAAACTTTTTCCAACGCATTCCTGCCGCCACGCGGAGCACTTCGAACTGGCTGAACGATAACGGAAAATGTAAAGCCACTGTCGTGCTCTGAGCAGGCGAGTCACCCTGACGGCCGCAACGTCTATACATCCTTTGTGGCGAAACAGTGCAGTTGGGACACGGACAAAGGAAGATTCGCCAATGGCACAATGGGGGAGCTTGTTTCCAGATGAGAGTTTATTAGAATCACCATCCGTCAATTACAACCAGCATCTTCCAAGTAAAAAATGAACTTAGCAAAAACACAACAACATGAAAACAGGCAAAGGTGCACACCTGCGCCTTGACAATCCCCCAGCATCATTAACAAGGAAAGCTTAGGTTAAAGTGTAAACCTGTAAAAACTCAATGACAGCACAGGAGACTTCTAGAGAGAAAAGAAGCACGCGTGTGCTGCTCCGCAGCTTTTGTTTTTGGACCTACCTCCAGTACATGGCACGGCTCCAAATTGTTTGCTGGTTTTATTTACGCGTCAATGTCTCGCTAGCACTAGAGTGCACGAGGTTTACGTTGGCCTTGCCCAAATGCGGTATATATGTTCAGTGGCACCTCATCATGGTGAAATACATAACACTTTGAAAACGTAAATACGCCAGACAATTAGGCGCCTTACTACAGGTAATATTGCTCGAAGAGCAAAATGTAGCTTTCGTAATACACCAACAATAATGTAATCGAGTATGAGAAGAGAGTGGCGCCCAAATAGCGGACGCAGTAAGGCCTTGTTATTTCGACCTTCAGGAAAAACATTCGACTTATGCGGAAGTTCGATTTGTAAAGTGACCCCAATAGAGTGCCGAAAACCGTTTGTCTCACAGCAATTTTATTTAATGAACACTTAAAATATCTATACATATGAGGTAAAATCTAAGCGACTTTCGTGAATTCGTCAAAGGCTTAGTTTGGCGCACACTGTCAGGAGTGTCGAATCACTACGAAAAGAGAAGTGCAGCCGCGGCCCTTTTCGCAGTGCGACGCAGTGGCAGTGGCTCCCTGTCACAAGCGGCCTATTTGTATTTTGAGAATGCTTCACTGCGCGACCAGTCACCCCTGCTGTAAAGCATTCTCAAACCGCAATGGTTCAGCACGGGCATTGAAACTGGTTCCCGCGCAGCAGCACCATCTTCCGTTTACGTCACAAATAATAATAATAATAATAATAATAATAATAATAATAATAATAATAATAATAATAATAATAATAATAGAACTGCCTATGCAATGAAAAGAGTACTGATACCAAATTTTGGCGGCATTTTTCTTCTTGGTGATGATGCGTAAGACAATACTGTATATGGATCAATATACAAATTACCACATCGTTTTCGCCTACGCCCATTAAACAATTTATAATTGAATTTACTTTCCCCACCAGTTTCTGTTTCGAATTCAGGCCGCTGAAACAGAAACAGGGGAGAAAAGAAATTCGAATATAAATTCCTCACCGGTCGTAGACGAATATCGTGTAGTGATCAGTGTACAGCAATGCCTTACGCACCAATACAAAGCATGAAACACAAACCCCAAAATAAGGTGTCTATACTCATTTCAGCTTGCGCAAGAATACTGTTCATTACATAAACTGAAAGGTGTTGCCTATAGAATAGCTCGCTGAATTAAAGTTACCCTTAGGAATGCGTTCCATAAATTGCCTGCGTTAGTTGAGCCACCTTCACGCAGGCCGACACGGTGCCCGCCAGCTGGTGTTGTATGGAATAGAGGTGTGCACGGGCAGAAATTTTGAGTCCGAGCCCGGCCCGGGCCACGTATTGCCAAAGCATATCCCCTAGGCGCACTTGAGCAGACGACGCTCTCAGCGAGCTAAACGGCGATTGTTGCTGAAAGGTCTCTCTGAACGCAACCTAAAGGTAACATGCACTCACCGAGGCAGGAAATAATTACGGCGAAGGCAACTGAAAAAAAAAAAAATCAGAAAACAAAATTTACAACGCAGGAGTCGACAGATATTTCCGTGGCATCAGTGCAGAGGTGGGTGATGTCAATCCAGTGTGCCACAAAAGCGACGGGAAAGGGGCTTTAAATGCGTTATTATTCGTTCAGACAATATATCTACAATTTGTCGCCAGGTGGCGTTGCTCAGAGGAATCACGCGGCAGAGCGTCGTCTGCTCTTTTGATTTTTGTTTTCCGGAAGTCGAACTTGAATCAGGTTGAAAATTTTGTTGGCCATGTGGGCTCTCTGAAGCAGACAGTCGACAACTACGATACATATTGGGCGCTATGTGCGCTTCTGAAGTCAGCGATCACATTGTAAACGCTGCATCCTTTGTGTTAGTCATTTTAAGTGATAGGTTATACATCTCGTTCGCTCAAAAAGCCGCCGGCATAGTTGTAGTTGTAGGGTAGGTGGAACATTAACGAAAAATGGTAGGGGTAACATTAAGAGACAGGAAGCGTGCAGAGTGGGTCAGAGAAATAACTCAGGTTACCGACATTCTAGTGGAAATTAAGAAGAAATGGGCATGGGCAGGGCATGTAGGGCGAAGAGAGGATAACCGATGGTCGCTTAGGGTAACAAACTGGATTCCAAGGGAAGGAAAGCGTAGCAGGGGGCGACAGAAAGTTAGGTGGGCGGATGAGATTAAGAAGTTCGCAGGGGTCAAGTGGATGCAGCTAGCACAGAACCGGGTTAAGTGGAGAAATATGGGAGAGGCCTTCGCCCTGCAGTGGGTGTAGTCAGGCTGATGATGATGATGATGATGATTGTGGTTGTAGTAGTGTGCTAGTACTACTAGTAGTAGTGGTAGTACTAGTAATAACAGTAGCAGTAGTAGTAGTAGTAGTAGTAGTAGTAGTAGTAGTAGTGGTGGTAGTAGTAGTAGTACTAGTATTGGTAGTGGTGGTAGGGGTAGTAGTAGGGGTAGTAGTAGTAGTAATAGTAGTAGTAGTAGAAGTAGTCCAGTCCGCAACCGCGTGTCGTAAATGATCGAGGGCACCGTAAAAAAATGGATAATTGCAAATTGTGGTTCTAGTGATTGATGATTGATTGCTGTGTAACAGGCGATGACGAGTTTATGAAACCAATGTAATTGATGAATAAAAGAAATAAAAAAATTGAAGAAGGGGTTCAAAAGTGTCAAAATTCTCGGAAGGAAAAGCCAATGCTTCGTGATACTAATTAATAATGTAATGCAAATGTGAAAGTATGAACTGATAAATAAATCATGCAAATTAACGAAATAATGAAAAATGGATTCAATGTTTTCAAACTGCTCAGAATGGAAAGCTAATGATTGCTGATGCTAAGCAGGGGTGTATAAAATAAGAATAAAAAAAAAATAAAACCATCCGTGAGTATGTGAAACACTATCATGTCATGTCATTAACGACGGATCTTAACTGTCCCCTAATGTTTGTTTGGTTCATGAGAATATGGGCTATACTCGCGCTATACAAATGGCTGTACAAATAAGTTCCGTGCCGATGGGACCAAACCAATGCACGCGATGCACACGCGTAAATAACTAGAGCGCAAGCATGCGCAAAACATTGTTAAGGGAATTTACAAAACGTTTTAGTGCTTTATGCTTCTTTGTATCCGCACCCTGAGGATTGGACAGGGATGCTAACAAGGTTAGCGTTTGCCGAGGAAAGTTTGGGAGCACCGTTAAAACAGCGGTAAAAGCCAACGCTAGTTCAAATTTTATTCGTCGAAAGCATGATCATCCCATGAAAAGTGAGGGCTTTCCTTTCGATTCGGAAGATGCTCTTGCAAAGCTATAACTTACGCTGACTTCAGACGAAGCTGCGGTTGCCTTCATGTAAACTGTTGCCTAGCAAACTCATGCACCAGTGGCGCAATAGCCAAGGTTTCGACCTCTTCGCCCGCGAGTTGGAAAAACATTCGAGCTATATAATGCAAAGGTTCGGTAAAATCAATGTGCAAACGCTGAACTCACGAGAAATGCTTTCCGGCCAGCAACGGCTTATTTTTTATTTAATGGAGAGCTTCCACTGTCTGCGCGAACTGTTAGCCTGTTCACCTCTCATCTCACTCTTCATAGCAGACAAGAAGACCAGCATTCTTAATGAAAACCTGGGGAATCAAGCCTTTTTATCTTTTCGTACAAAGGCATCCAATGAGAGAGTGCGCGTGCCCGGCGCCGCTCCCCTCGTTCTGCCCGCTCGGCAGCGACCGCCGCGTTCCTCCCCAGTCTAATAGCCATGAGGAAAAAACTTGTTGAGTTGTATGCTACAGGAGAGATTAGCGTTGCTTATTTTTCCGGCAATTGCACCACCGTAGAGTCACTTATGTGTTTATAAAAAGTCCTAATATCTGTGAAATCCGTCCACCATGCGCACAGTCACTATTAACAGTACATACAGTCGTGCCTCGTTAATATGTACACTTTTGTTTCCGACCAAAACTCTCCATAAAGCGAGTCATCCATAATAACGAGTCATGAATAAAAACAAAAAGGATTTTATTGAGAAAAGAGAATTGTAATTACCGACTCCTTTTGTACATAACGGTGCGCACTGGACTCAAACGTTCACAGAACACCGGCAATTTTGAGTGCATTATCCTTGTCATTGTTGTCTTCGAAAAATTGTAGTGCAGTCTGAAGCGACTCGCTTACCATGACACGTGATGTTGGGCTTTGTGTTGGCCGAACTTTCAAGCACGAACTTCTCACTGGCCGATGAATCAGCATCTGATTCTCTACTCACCACCGCTTCCAAAATGGCCTCTTCACTGAGCAAAATAGCCGCTAAGTAGCTGCTTGAGATTCCCCTGAGGCGAGGAAACAGCAGAGCTGTCGCTACTAGTCCCTCGCAGCTTGGATTGACTGAGATGGCTTTTACCGCTTATATTCACAGATTTCTTCGCGCCTGGGTTCAGCTCTATTCTTTTGCGTTTAACTCCCGCCATGCCAAAAGCCAGACTCAAGTTGAGGGTTACAGGCTCCTGATGCTGTGCACGTATTTTGCCTAGTAACCTATCTGCCTTTTCGTTCTTCTGATTCCTTCTTTTTTGGGCTTGTATTGTTTCTGTAAGAAGCAAGGGAGTCAAGTTTGCAAGCTGCTATGCAGAGGGCTATCGAACATCCCATCTTCTTGGCGCCGTTTTTATGTGTTCTGTTAGGTTTGGGTCGCGTGCGCCTGGGTAGCGTATCGCTGCCACCAGTTACTACGGTTGAGGCTCGCGTGCTCAGCCCACCGCTGACGCCAGTTGTTACGTGCGGCGCGCGGCCCCTCGGTAGCGTTGGCCTGGCGGCTCCGTGGACGGCGGACGGCATCAACGGTCCCAGCAAAGACGAGGCGTCTTCTAACAAAACAACCTTTACTAAAACATCATGAAGGAACGGGCAGAGAAGCTGACCCGGGGAGAATACAGACACGTTCACACAGCAGGTGTCTAGCGTCGTTTCCACGGCGCGTCAAAGTAGTCTCTCTCTCAGCGGAGTCGGCCGCTGCTTTTTATAGGTTTCCAGTTCACATGGAAAGGGAAAACCCTCACAGGAAATGGAGAGCCCGACAAGTCTGGGCACGAAGGGATGACTCAATAGCAGGTGTTCCGACCGCATCTCCTCCACCTCTTGCAGACGGGCGAGGGCGGCGCATTCTCTCACGAGCTCCAGGCTTGGCCGGCGTTTGCACACACACGCACGCACACACATTTGGCGCGTGGCAAGATCACGTCGAGACTTGACCGCGGGAGGAAACGTTGCGCGGCCGATGAACGGCGCCGAAATGGCCGATCCGCTCGCGGTTCTGCCTGTTGCTATGCGGTGGCCGCGTCAGCTGTCCCACTTGTCGCTGGAGAAACGTAACAGTTCCCATAAAACAAACACTGCAAGCTGAAGTACAGTTTAGAACGACGCCTAGCCGACTACGAAGAGCTCTGACCTTGTCAAGGCCGCATCGTTGACTCAGAGCGAAGCCGACATACGGACCGCCTAGTGTGCATAGTTCGGCAGTTCGCAGCGCAACAGGGACGAAAACCAGGAGCATGAGAGGGAAGCGCGTCCAGGACGGGACGCCCGGTCCCGGTTGCGTGTTCGTACGTCGCCTTTCTTTTGTCGCTCTACTTTGTGAGTGTGTCTCAACTCTCACCGAAAAGCGTTAACGGCTTCATGGAACACACATTGCGCTTTGGGAAAGAAAACTTCAGTTCCCACCGCCACTGTAGGCACTTGTCTTTCTTCCTGTCATTTCTTTCTTACGCTTTTACCGGCGTCTCTGTTCACGTTCAGCAGAATTTATTGCAACCACATGTTGATGTTTTCCCAACTGCCGCTGCACCCAGAAATCTCCGGTTTCCCCTCTTTCGGGGTCTTTCTTACGCTGACCCTCGGTTTGCTGTGTACGTTCTTCTCCGCTCTTGCGCTCCCCCTCCCTTAGAACGGCGACACGCCTGCTTTGGTTCTTTGCAACCCCACAAGACTCGTTCAGGCATCCCGCCGTATCAGTTGTCGCGTAGGTTCTCGGGCGGCGCGCCCTTCTTTAACTTGCGTTCGGACTCCTCTGCATTTTTTTTAAAGCACTGTTCATATTAACGAGACAAAAATACATGGGCCCAAGTGGGGCGCGTGCATTCTTCCCCTGTACATTGTCCGGACAACGAGTTTCCACATTAACGCGGCATAAATACATTGAAAAGGTTTCGTCCAGAGAAAAACTGTCCATAATTCGGGTCGTCCATATTAACGGGGGTCATATAAACGGACAACACTGTATTCCACTCCAGCAGTCACCATCTATGCACAGATTCCCTCACAGTATAACACAGTCCGCTCTAGAGGTCACCATCTATGCACACATTGACTCACAGCAAAGCACAATTCATTCTAGATGCCACCATCTATACACACATTCACTCGGTATAACATAGTCCACTCCAGAAGCCACCATCTACGCAAACAATAACTCATAATGGAACGCAGTCCATTCTAGCTGTCACCATCTAGTCAAGATCAGTGTCCTGCGGAAATTGTAAAAAAAGGCGTGATGCCTCCCTTCTGCATGTCTGGTTTTCACTCGGGTAGACAATGTCCTGAAGTGCACTGTGAAGGGCTCCTGTCTTCTTGAAGGAAGCGAGCATCCGCGTTGTACTCTGGGCAGCACATGGACACCCCAGCCGCATATCCCCGCACACATCACATATAGAACATAGCGGAGACGATGCCATACCCGTATTATGCATCCAGGCAGGAGTACGAGCAGAGCCCGTGCGAATCGGTGTAGTAGAGTAACCTGATGTCTTCTCAGTCGCTTGGTCACACATGGCTTGTAGGATGCACTCCGCAGGGTCTAAAATAGTTGAGTACCGTTTCTCGGAAGTCTTTTTTTTTTTTATCTTGACGGACTGTTTTTTTAGGATGTACTTGACAGTGTGTTATGGGCGAGTGTGTCTTCCACCTCGTTGCCTCTGACACCTATGTGTGAGGTCACCCATTGGAAATGTAAAGTAAGGCCTGTGCTGTGCACATTTCGCACCAATTGTGGAGAGCTTATAGACAAGGCATCAGTAGGGAAACCTCGCTGTAACCTTTGAAGGGCAGATTTTGAATCTGTTAGGATGACGACAGGTTGAGCCGGACAAGACCTTAGCTTCCGTAAAGCCACCTCAATAGCAGCATTTTCGGCCGTTGTTAAAGATACGACTTTAGTAAAGCGTGCAGATCACGAAAAAATGATAGAGCGCTCGGCGATACCCTTGAAACCTAGTCATAAAAAATAAAAGGGAGCGAGAAGGTCCCCACGTGATTAGACCTCATAATAGCGTGCGGTGATATCTACTACCGCTGCGCGCGCACACGGAGTCCACCGCGCGCGCAGCACCGGGAAATCGTCGCGGTGACCCATGCTCGCCACAGCCACGGCCGCTCGATGGAAGTGCACTTCGAGCGGCCGTGCCACAGCAGACAGCCGCGCGCCCTCTAAACCACATCAACATCAAAACCTTAGGGATAGGAGAGTGAAAAAACGGGGGAAAAAACGGCTTCATCTGCACTTGGTTTGGGAAGGTTGGCCACGTGACGTCCCGCTCTCTCAGCTTTTTTTTCACACCTCTGTAAGGTCGTCAATAGTGCATGTTTGCTCGGGTTTTCTTTTTGTGTGTGTTTGTGTGTTTCCTCCCGTTTCGGAGAGCCGGCCCGCGAGGCGCGCGGGTGGAGCGGCGCCCGTACCCAGGGAGGGGGGACCTTTTTTTTGTTTTTGTTTACTGTGTGAAGTGTCCCTGCGTGTGCGCGTTGTCTGTTTTATGTCTATCTTGAGGGGCGGGGGGTCTCGCGCATTGAAAGGCGCTCGGCCGTTCTATGTTTGGCCAGGTGGTTAGCGCGCGAGGCTCCGAACGCCGTCGGCGGACCCCGTCGAGCGCCCGTTCGGTGTTGTTTTTTTTCTTTGGTATGTGTTACAGACAGCCGTAAATCTCGTGCGCGTCCTCGAGAGTAGAATGCCAGTGGTGGAAAGGCCGGGGTTGGGACGCTTCGGCGAACTGGACCTCGGCTACGAATTTCCACGAATCTGTGTGAACAGGGGGGACACCAAGGACGTTTTCACGGAAACCTGGTACCGCGCGAAAACGACGAGGTGCGATGGGTCGCCCGGGGATTTGCGGCCCGAGTGAGGGAGAAGACGGACGTTCTCCTGTACGCTCGCTTGGGACGACGGACTGTCCTAAGCCGGAGCGCGACCGATCTCAGTGTCTTATTTGTTCGTTATTTCGACTGTGCTGTGCTTGTTTATCTAACCGACTCATTACCCTAATTAAATCAATTTGTTAATTCAATTCGGCCCATTACAATTATTTCGGCGAAGCAAGGAGACGGGACCATAACCAACAAGAAGAAAAAAAAACGAACTTCAAGAAAACATCAAAAAGGAGTTCATTACCTCCATGCTCCTGTCACAGGGGCACTTTTAATGAACATTGAGTCGATGGAGATCGAACTCAATGGGGATCGTCCACTGCCACACGGCGGGTTTCAATGACGATTTAACTCGATCGGCATTGACTCAAGACGTTCGCGAATGACCATTTGAATGCCAGTGAACATTGGGAGCAACCCCGCATGCACCGTAAGGTGAAGAACAAGGCACGAACTTAAAAGAAGCAAGACGGCTTCTGAATTAAATTATTTAGGCTAGATTAAAGAGTTCGCCATCGAGTCAAAATGATCGCTTTAGATAATGGGCGGTATTCAGATGTAAACATATGGAGCTCTTCGAGTGGCAACCTTAAAATTCTATTTTACTGCCGACCAATTTGATCCGATAGTACTCCAAAATGTGGAAGAAAGAAGCTGAAAGCGAACGCAATCTCGATCTTGTTCCCATATGGGCCGCCGCGAAAGGAACGACAGCTTCTTGCGAGAGGAAGCGAAGGTCGCGCACATTTGACGGAAGCCAAGAGATGATCCGTGCAGCGACTAATTTAATCAAAGCATGATGCGTTATTTTTGCATCCATGCAATGAAATGCAAGCGCTTATTGAAATTCTTCCCCAAGCTTTACGCTGCGATTGCGGGAGAGTGGTTTTTCCACGTGTGGTAATAAACGTAAACCGGGTTTCCAAAAAGCGATTAACATCGCCCGCGTCTGCTGAATACACTGGGATCCAAGTAAGAGCCTCCTGCGCGGGTTTGACGTTTTTATGTTTGACTCGGTCTCCAGCGCAATCACTATATGACGGTATAAAAACTATTTCATATGTCAAAATCCACATATGTTCTTAAGCCTTCCAGGAAAACCACTATTGTGCCAGTAAAATGAGACGCTGTTTCGCCTGAGTCACATTGCTGACCACATATTTTTAACAACAAACAAAAGGGACTTTTTCGGGCATGCATGATTAGCTGGCGCAGGAGCTTTAGCCCATCCTTTTCTTACAGATCGTAAGTTGGAAATGATACTCGACGCATCATCCATGACTGATGTCAGCATAATTACCTTCAGGATGCTTTAGAGTACCCGAGCACGATGCTAAAGCCAAACTTCATTGCCATTTCATGTGTCTTCTTTTTCGCTTTTTTGTTGTTGTGCTGCTACAATCAGTGGCGTCGCGAGGGGGGTGTAGCTGGGCAGTGAGAGGGAGGGAGGGGCGAACTGAATTATAATGTGTAAAGACACGAAAAGGCGCGCATTCGTGCCGCGGAGACACTGACTGACAAGTGGGTTCTTCTCGTAGAACGAATTACTCTGTTGTGAGGAGTGCTTGAAAACACATGCCTGCAGAGACTCCACGCCATTTTAACGTTGGTCCGGGCCTGTGTACGTGCGTGCACCCTGGAAACCCCGATGCCCATCGGACTCCTCTGCGCGGGGACGTGTTAGATGACACCCGTCGACGGCCGCGCTGCCGCATCGCCTCTTTTTGTATGTGGCGTTCACTCTCCTTTCCAAAGCGAGGACCGCTGGCACTCTCTCGGGCAGTCTTTTCTTTTTTTTTCTCTTGTTCATTTACCTCCTATGCATTTCTCGCTCCTCGGCCCAGTCAGACATTCGCCTCACACTTCTATAACGCCAAAAGGCACAGAATGTCTGTCGCTCAGTGAAATGGCAACTCTGATCACTACGCGCTGACCAGAAAAAAAAAAAGTAATGAGGAGAAGAGGCAGCTTTAGCAACGTCAGGTGCTTTAAAAGGGGAATTGAGAGTGAATGTACCTGGGGTTGCTCAAGCAGTATGCGGTTCTTACCTTTTCTCTCTGAAAAACGCAGTCAGTGTTAAAATGAGAAACGCAACTGAAAGCGCTAACAAAAGAAATGGGCTTGGAGTACGCCCACCTTTTTCCAGCTCCAAAAGACCGTTTCGGGCTGAATATTTTCTGTTGATATGGCATCAATGCGTGTTGGTAACTTTGCAGTCTGGATGCGGAAGTCAACTTGCACATTCTGGAGGCAAGGACAAGAGAGAAATTAAATTTAGAGAATGCAAAGTAGAAGGATTTCACCTTTATCCATGTGGCATGTGAAATGCTCTTGTTTGGGACCTAACTATAACGCGTGGCCTCATACTGGGCAATAACCTGTCCTAAGCCGCTTGCTCAGTGAATTTCCTCGCGACTTACGCGTGCTAGAGTTTCCGCCTTTTCCGGAAATGCGTGGTTTTGATGTGATGTTTAGCTTAATTATCAGTCGTGGGGAATGATTGCTGCGTCTAAGTGTTAAAATAACTGGCACTGGCTTAGCTCTGCTATGCCTGGATATCATCATCATCATCATCAGCATGATTATACCCACTGCAGGGCGAAGGCCTCTCCCATATTTCTCCACTTAACCCGGTTCTGTGCTAGCTGCATCCACTTGACCCCTGCGAACTTCTTAATCTCATCCGCCCACCTAATTTTCTGCCGCCCCCTGCTACGCTTTCCTTCCCTTCGAATCCAGTTTGTTACCCTCAGCGACCATCGGTTATCCTCTCTTCGCACTACATGTCCTGCCCATGTCCATTTCTTCTTCTTAATTTCCACTAGAATGTCGGTAACTTGAGTTATTTCTCTGACCCACTCTGCACGCTTTCTATCTCTTAATGTTACCCTACCATTTTTCGTTCCATAGCCCTCTGGGTTGTCCTCAACTTAAGTAGAACTCTCTTGGTTAGCCTCCACGTTTCAGCCCCATAGGTGAGTAGAGGCAAGATGCAACTGTTGTATACTTTCCTCTTGAGCGATACCGGTAAGCTGCTAGTCATAATCTGCGAGTGCTTGCCAAATGCGCTCCATCCCAATCTTATTCTTCTTGTTATTTCCTTTTCATGGTCCGGATCTGCGGTTACTACCTGTCCTAAGTAGACATATTCGCCTACTACTTCCAGCATTTTGCTACCTAATGTGAACGGCTGTTCCTTCCCGAGGCTGTTGAACATTACCTTACTCTTCTGCATATTGATTTTCAAGCCTACCTTTCTACTTTTTCTGTCTAAGTCATCAATCATTATTTGCAGTTCATTCCCCGAGTTGCTTAGCAAGGCAATGTCATCAGCAAATCGCAGATTACTGAGGTATTCTCCATCTACCCTTATCCATAACTGCTCCCATTCCAAGTCTCTGAATACTTCCTCTAAACAAGCTGTGAATAATACTGGGGAGACTGTGTCTCCTTGCCTAACACCTTTCTTTATGGGAATTTTGTTACTTTCTTTATGCAGAACTATGGTTGCTGTGCAACCATTATATATATCTTGCAGCACTTTCACGTACGACTCGTCTACCCCCTGATTTCGCAATGCCTGCATCACCGCCGAGGTTTCAACTTAGTCAAATGCTTTTTCGTAATCAATGAATGCTATGTATAAGGGCTGGTTATATTCCGAGCATTTTTCTATCACCTGATTGATGGTATGGATATGATCGATAGTAGAGTACCGTTTCCGAAACCCTGCTTGATCCTTTGCTTGATTGCAGTCTAAGGTTGTCCTGATTCTATTAGCGATTACCTTAGTAAATACCTTATACGTAACAGACAGTAAGCTGATTGGTCTGTAATTTTTAAGGTCCTTAGAGTCCCCTTTATTGTGAATGAGGATAATGTTTGCATTCTTCCATGGTTCCGGTACCGTCGATGACACCAGGCACTGCGTATACAGGGTGGCCAGTTTTTCTAGCACGATATCCCCCCCGTCCTTCAGCAAATCTGTAGTTATCTGATCCTCTCCAGCTGATTTCCCCCTTTTCATAGTTTCTAGTGCTTTCTTGACCTCGTCCTTCGTCACTGGTGGAACGTCTGACTTTTTTTCCCTACCGCCAATCTCATTACGGTCCTGACTGCTTTGGCTACTGTAGAGATCTGTATAGAACTCCTCGGCTACTTTGACTATCTTGTCCATATTAGTGATGACGTCGCCCGCCTTGTCCCTTATCGCATACATCTGGTTTTTGCCTATGCCCAATTTCTTCTTTACCGCTTTAAGGCTTCCCCCGTTCTTTACAGCATGCTCAATTTTCTCCATGTTATACTTCCTTATATCGGCCAACTTGCGCTTATTGATTAGATTTGATATCTCGGCCAGTTCGATCTGGTCTGTTGGATTGGAAGCTTTCATACTCTGGCGTTTCTTAATCAAATCTTTCGTCTCCTTAGACAGCTTACCGGTATCCTCTCTAACTATCCTACCGCCTATGTCTACCGCGCACTCATTAATGATATCTCTGAAATTATTGTTCCTTGCCTCTAGGGTAATGTCGCCATCCTCAGTTAGAGCTGAATACCTATTCTGTAGCGAGATCCTGAACTCTTCTGCCCTCCCCCTCACCGCTAATTCGTTGATGGGTTTCTTTCTTACTAATCTATTGCGTTCCGTCTTCAGATTTAGGCTAATTCGGGACCTCATCATCCTGTGGTCACTGCATCACACTGTCCCGATTACCTCTACATCCTGCGCAATGGCGGGAGTTGAACACATTATGAAGTCGATTTCATTTTTAGTCTCTCCGTTAGGACTTTTCCGTGTCCATTTCCGGTTCTTCCGTTTGCTGAAGAAGGTATTCATGATTCGTAAGTTATTACGCTCTGCAAACTCAACTAGTAACTCCCCCCTGCTATTCCTAGCCCCAATGCCATAGTCACCTACTGCCTTCTCTCCTGCCTGTTTTTTCCCTACCTTGGCATTGAAGTCACCCATTAGTACAGTATACTGCGTCTTTACTTTTCGCATTGCCGTTTCTACATCTTCATAAAGGCTTTCAACTGCCTGCTCATCATAACTACATGTAGGTGCATAGGCCTGTATAACCTTCAGTTTATACCGCTTATTAAGCCTAATTACGATGCCTGCAACCCTCTCATTAATACTATAGAATTCATCTATATTACCCTCTTTATGCTTATTGACAAGGAAACCTACTCCTAGTTGTCGCCTCTCTGGTAAACCTCGATAACACAGTACATGCCCTTCCTTCAGTACAGTATATGCCTCATTCGGCCTCCTAACCTCACTTAGCCCTATGACATCCCATTTCATGCCCTCTAGTTCCTCTAACAGCACTGCTAAACTAGCTTCACTAGCTAGGGCTCTAGCATTAAACGTTGCCAGGGTCAGTTTCCAATGGCGGCCTGTCCAGCGGAGCCAGGCTTTCTTAGCACCCCCTGCTGCGTCACAGGTCTGACCGCCGCCGTGGTCAGTTGTTCCGCAGCCGCTGGTGACTGAGGGCCGGGGTTTAATGGAGCTTATCATAGGAGGTTGTGGCCAATTACTGCACCAGGGTGGCCAACTCCTGTTCTGGTGAGGGAGTGCATTGCCGGAGGTGTTCACCGGCATCAGGTCGCACCCCAAACCTGTGTATGCAATTCCATCGACACGCGGATATTTTTTTTTTCATCCGGTGGAGAATTGCGCGGCACCGGGATTTGAACCCCGGTCCTCTTGCATGCGAGGCAGATGTTC